>JASAND010000072.1:0-11750 GCA_030248195.1 Trissonchulus latispiculum | reverse complement strand
GTACTTCGTTCAGTTACGTAGGGTACCAGATTTCCACCCCCCCCCCCCCCCCTGTCCGAGAAAAATGCACTATGGGCTCAAACAACTCGTCCAAATCACCTTCGTATTGACTCCAATACGTACTCTCCGATGGTGACTTTTAATTTTAATTGGCGGCACCAAGATATTTCGGGGCCGCTCCAAAACAATTATATATATAAACGATGCGTAACTTACTCAGCTCTAACCTTAACAGAAGAAGTGCCGCCAACAGGAATTTGTATCTTGTTCGGTTCAAATTCCACAATGCTGGTCTCGTTGACATGGGTCACAGAGCTAACCACTGTTTCGAATAGTTCTAAAAATAAATACGCAGTTTTTATTACATGCGTAAACATATATGATAGGTTTTTGCAAAACTCACAGATGTCGCGATTGGTTTTAAAATCGACCCTCTCCGATTCTCTTCATTTTCACATATGTTGTACCCATTATTGGTCAAAGTATCACTGTGCAATCCGTTTCTCCAAATTCCCTCGTATGCGTGAGAAAATGGCCTCCAAAGTTTCAAGTCCAGCTTATTTTGAAGCAATCTGGAGCAATCAACTTTGAAGCATCCTAACTGAAGCTTCGATTGCTTGATTGTGCTGAAACTTTCCATGCATATTAGCTAATATACGTATATAAATACTAATTCTATGACGAATTTGAATCAAAACGGCTAACTAGTGATCGTGTTTTCACCAAAAAACTGGTGTCAGGACGGGGTCGTCACAACCATCATTTTCACGGTTTTTCGCTTGCAGCCAAAAATCTAGGTTAGGGAAACGGCTGATTTCTTATGGTGATTGTAAGCTTCCATCGAGGCCACACTCTGTGTAAATTTCAGCCAAATCGGTTTGGGCCTTTGAAGGCAAATTAGCACCCGAAGAGGCATCGGCCACTTCTTGGAAATCGCCAAATTTTTCAATATTTTAGTCCACAGCTTGATAGGAACAGAACAACCGTATACCCTTCCATCAGTTAGTCACTCTCAGCAGAAGTATATACGTTTGCCAAAAAATTGTGTTATTCGGTTAAGATGGTAGGCAACTACTAGTAGTAGGCAACGTTTAGAATTTTGAAGTCTACGTCCAAACCAAGCTTGGCAGAATAAATCATCGGTGACAAAAAACTGACATATACGCATTTTTCGCCGTGTTTTCTTGTTGTATTTATTTTTACCTTAGTTACGGCATTCATCACGCTTTAGCTTAATTTTTATTGTTAACTTTTAAATCTTAACTGTAGTTCGCCCATGTCACTGATATTTTAGTAAATGCGTAACTATATATACGTACGTATACAAGAACAAAAAGTGCTCCCTCGTCGCATGTAAAATACATGCGAGTCTTCGTAGGCAGGCTGTACATAAGCAAAAAATAGCCTGTAAGATACATAGATATGAGTTCCGTAGGGAGGTTGTAAATTAAGGAAAACAAGTTGCAACCGCTTAACACATGAGCCTGTCCTACAACGAGGCTCATATTGGCGTATGTCATAATACGAATAATTTGCAGATGTATATTTTACTTTTATATAAATACAATAGTGCATAACGCTTTTCATTACAAATTGTCCTTCACATAGCTGGTTGAATTCATTCATTATAGTGTGCATGCATATGCTCAATACGGTACGTCATGAGGCGCTCTTACTCCGCCAAGTGGGAACGCATTCTGCGTGTGTATAATGTGAAAGTGTTTCGAGAATGCATTAGGTGTACCGTGTACCACAGCGTGTCGCGAAATATTAGGTGTGCCATAGTGTTTCAGGAAACATCAGGTTGCATGTACAGTTCATCTAGAGCAGTCGTAGTTCACTTCAGTCCATTTCTTCTGGGCCACATCTTGTTGCTGCTTTTCCTTTCTCTAGCTAACGTTCCTATGAATGCAGCTCGTTGCGTTGTTGTAATTGCTTAATTTTTTAACTTTGTCTTGTTGATTTGGTGAAGCTTCACCAATTTTTGCTGTAAATTTGAGTTTTCAATTTTCACTTTGCTTCGAAAACACCGCGAAATAATTAGTTCCCATTACCAATATACTTATATACATGCGTGGTAAACAAAACGGGAGAAAATTAGAAATTTTTAGGTAGTTACTCACTTTTTTCTGAAAAATAGCAGAAATCTTTGGCGAGGTGTGTAACATTACACATAAGCTTTCGGCGAAATAAAAAACACTCGCCACAACGCTGGGGTTTTTTACTGGGGGGGGGGCGCCCCCCCCCCCACTGTTTGGGTTCCCCCCCCCACTCGACCTCTCCCCTCCCCACTTTTTTGGGCTTCCCCCCCACTCACCCTAAGGTGCCCAAAAATGCCAAATTTTTAGGATTTTTGGTCAAAATTTTCAAAATTTTTCCGGCTTCGCCGAAAATTTTTGGTAAAAAATCGTCAATTTTGGTGCCAAAACTTAATTTTTGAGCATCTTTAAGCTTAGTTATAGCAGTATATGTAGAAAACAGGCTTTTTATACGGTATTTTTGGCATTTTTAGCCCATTTTATTCCCCCACCACTTTTGGACCTCCCCCCCCCCACTAGTGGGGGCGGGCGTCCCCCCTCCCCCTTATTTTTGCCTAAAAAAACCCCAGCAACGTCTATTCATTTTTCCGTAATGTGGATGAAGCAGAGGTTCTTTAATGAGGATTTAATGTGGAATGCACTGTGACGCCAATATGAGCCTCGTTGTAGGACAGCCTCGTATATTAAGCGGTTGCAACTTGTTTTCCTTAATTTACAACCTCCCTACGGAACTTATATGTATTTTACATGCGACGAAGGAGCACTTTTTGTTCTTGTTTTCCATTATTTTATATATGTATGCTCCTGAAGGACGTATGTATAGATATCTTTCAACAGTAGCGAGCAAGCCAGCCACAGCTCGTACCGCTTACACTCTATAGCCACTTTGGGTACGCAGCTCTGTGACAAAAGTTGCTCAGCTCGCTTACCGTATTATGCCAAACAGTGGCCCATGGGCGTTTTTTCAGAATCGGCAATTTCAGATTTGATTTTTGTAATCCAATAAACCGCCCACCCCCCGAAAAAACGCCCATGGGCTATATTTTGGAAACCGTCTTATAATTACAGCTTTGCCAATCTTCCATAAATTCGATAAATTTTTACGGACTAGCTGCTCGGCACGTGTCAGTTGCTTATAGTATGTCTATACAAAGAACCGAAGATTGATTATAAACCTTAAAATAGCTTAAACAGTGACAACTTTATTCACAAACTTATAATTTTCTAAGTCATGAAAGTGAGATTGAGAAATCCAAAAAAAGCGCCCACCCCCCGAAAAAACGCCAATGGGCGTTTTATTAGGTGGGCCACTGTTTGGCATCATACGGTAGGGCTTTCATTTGATAACAAATTTGACCACTTTTGGAAAACTTTAGTTTTGACCCGAAATCGCCTAAGACAGTCCCCACCCCACCACAGCACTCTACAGCCACTTTGAGCATGCAGTTCTATGACAAAAGTTGCTCAGCTCGCTCAGGGCTTTCATTTGATACCAAATTTGACCACTTTTGAAAACTTTCAGTTCTGACCCAAAATCGCCTAAGTCCCCACCACTCCCCACCACAGCACTCTAAAGCCACTTTGAACAGACAGTTTTATGATAAAAGTTGCTCAGCTCGCTTAGGGTTTTCATTTGATACCAAATTTGGCCACTTTGGAAATTTTCATTTTCAAGTGGAACCAGCACAGCAAGATGGGTGGGTCAGACGGCAAAACGGACACCGGGAATGAGCTGGGCGCACCAGAAAACCCCTATAAACAAAGTTTGGAGAGGCTAAGTAAAGCCTGGAAGCGGTTAACGGCCTGACCCTCCACATGGCAAAGTGGAACCAGCAGAGCAAGATGGGTGGGTCCGATGGCAAAACGGATGCCAGGAACGAGCTGGGCGCACCAGAAAACTGCTATAGACAAAGCTTTGAGAGGCTATGTACAGTCCCATATGATGTTCCCGGAAGTCGGTACCGACCGGACCCTCCAGACGGCAAAGTGGAACCAGCACAGCAAGATGGGAGGATCGGACGGCAAAACGGATACCGGGAATGAGCTGAGCGCACCAGAAAACCCCCATAGACAAATCTGGAGAGGCTAAGTAAAGCCTACTATGGACCTCCAGGGAGCGGTTACCGACCTGACCCCTCAGACGGTCAAGTGGAACCAGCCCAGCAACTTGGGTTACTCGGGCAGCAAAACTGATAGCAGGAATCAATTCTCCGTCCAAAATAACCTTTGTATGCAAAATTTGAGCCACCCATGTTGCAAAAGAAGCGAAAAAATTAAGTTCAAAGTTCGACCCAAAATTCACCAAATTTGGCCGGCCAGTACCGAAAAATTACGCACAGAGACGGAAAATCATATAGCATTTGAACGACCCCGATATGTGTACTGTTTAACCATATAGTCAGTATTGCCCCATATATAGCCCAGTCTGACTTATATATTAAGGCGCCTTTGAAGCCTACTTTTTGGCCATTTTAGCGTTTTGGCCGACTTTGGCCACCAGCCAAAAATTTTTTCCGGCTCCGGGAGGCATAAAAACTAGCTTATTTTTGATTCGTATTACAAGAATATATATAGTCAAGCGGGGAAAAAACCCACTTTTCAGATTTTTGGCCAGAACTTTTTAATGGTTTGACATATCGAAATGCTGATTATATATACAGGTAGCTAGGCCTAGTCGTAAGCTTTCTTATGAGCTATAGAACACTTCTGTAGGGTGTGCCGTTAACGAGAAAAATTGTCCCAAACTGGCGGGAAAAAACCCACTGCGGGAAAAAACCCATATGCGGGAAAAAACCCACCCCAAAAAATTTTTGGCAACTGCCAGGAGCATTTCTAACCATTCCAAATGAAAGAGCGGGTTGTTTTTAGTACAACTGCGTCAAAATATATTAGTTTTTGTACTAAAATTGAGGTCATATGGTCATTTGAAAATGTTGTATCTTTAACACACAAACATAGGCAAATTTTGCAAATTTTTTAAAATTGTTTATTTTCGGCAGTTTAAGCATCCTATCGTGTAGAAAACGTGTTTTTCTTGTATTTCGAGCCAAACTAGACCCATTTTAAGGCAAAAATAAGGGTCTGGGTAAAATCCGGCCCCTGCCCCGGCGCATCTGGGTAAAATCCGGCCCCGGCCCCGGCCCATTCACTGGGTAAAATCCGGCTCCGGCCCCGGCCCCAGCCCAGGGTAAAATCCGGCCCCGGCCCTAATAAAATCCGGCCCCATTGTAATATGAGCGAGACTTGTGTAAATTGTAATTTTATATGAAAGGTTTTAGATGCAGCAATTAACGCAAACAAAGGCGTTACAGTTCAATGGCAAATTTTTCTTTTGTGAGCCTTGATATTACCTTTATATACATGACCTTTATATATTTAAGTGACCAAAATGTGTATAATACGCATATACAGACAATGAATTGTTGAGTTGATATGAACACAATTGCCGACTTTGTGTAAAGAGTTACGTAAGATTAAATTTGTTGTTGAACGGTTAGGAGTTCTACTTTTAAATTTTAATATACGTAATGGATTAAGGTACCGTCACTACGTAGATTCTAGCTATAGACATGTATATATTTTCTGAAAGCTCACAAAAAGGCCGTTTTAACTGAACGGATAACCTTATAAATTGACTTTCTTATAAATTAATTTTAAAACCAAATAGAAATGCAAAAATAAAACAACCTTACAACCTTTCGCCAATTTTATTGCAAACTCAAGAGAAATTGAAAAGTTAGAAGTTGCATAGAAGGGGTTTTCTAGGTAGCAAAACACGAATTTGAAATTTGCTTCGATTCAGATGTTTTGGCTCAGTATAAGCTTACATTTTAAGCTTGCGGGGTCTCTTGCGCAATTCCCCCCCCAGTCCTAACTTTTGATTTTTTGACCAATAACTTTGAAATTTTGTGTGGGTGCATACTAGAGGCTGATGAATTCAAAAATTCAAAAATTTTAAAAAAATTTAAATTTTATTTTGGTAAGGGGGGGACCAAGAAGAACCGAAAAATTTTTTGAAAAAATTTTTCCATTCCTCTTGGTCCTCCCCTTACCAAAATAAAAGTTAAATTTTTTTAAAATTTTTAAATTTTTTAAAATTTTTTAATTTTTGAATCATCAGCCTCTAGTATGCACCCATACAAAATTTCAAAGCTATTGGTCAAAAAAATTAAAAGTTAGGGCTGGATGCAAAAGATCCTTGGGATGTTTCCGCTTCCACACAAAATTTAAACTAAATAGCTAAATAATTAAAAATAAACTTAATTCCGTCTTAAAACTTAAGCTGAAGAGAATGCTGAACTAATGAAAAGCTTTATGAAAAAACGGACTTCAGATTCGTGTTCAGCGACCCCGAAAACCCCTATATCCATAGTTTTAGCAAAATGATTCCTTTAAGTCCCCACAGAAAACTTAAATTTAGATTATTTAAGTTTTGCAAAAGTGTTTAATTTATATACATAGGTACATATTCCATTTTAACTGTGCAAAACTCATTTTATACTGCTTTTGTCTACCCCCATCAATTGAATTTATTTCATTGTCCATCATCGTTTATAAGAGCGGTGACCTTTTGAACTTTGTAACTCAGTATAAATAGTCGTTCTTCTAATGCTCCTATTGTTTCATAAGACACAGCATTTACAAAATGCACACATAAATATATCAACCGTTTATATAAAACCGGTTTCTCTTACTATTCAGGTGGGGCCGGATTTTACCCTGTTTCAATCTCCTATGTAAAGTGGGGCCGGGGCCGGATTTTACCCAGACCCAAAAATAAGCATTTTTGGTCAAAATTGAAATTTTGGCTTGAAATGGCACCGTGTCCGATTTAGACCCCCTGGACCACCCATAACAGTACGAACTCAGGTAAAACCTATATCAATTTAATCTATAGGCTCTATTAAACAAATGTATGTATTGGTTTGACCTTTCCGGTCAATGGTTAGAAAAAAATTTTGAAAAGTGGGTTTTTTCCCGTCGTGGGTTTTTTCCCGCCAACTCCAGGTCACCCCCAGGTCGCACCGGAGGGGTCAGAGCAGTGTGACATATATCATCATGAAGCGCAACAGATGCCCTACAGGTACATCATATAATCCGCTTTGGTCTAAGTCTTTCCAGTAGTTCAGGGTGGCCCGGCAAATTTTGCCAAATTTCGGCACTTGGGCGGACCAAAATTTCCAAAAATTTCAAAGTCCCAAAAAATTTACAGGGAAGCAGTGGGAGCTACCATCACCCTCCAGGATTATTTTGGATGCTCTTCAAGATAGGCTATTAAAATCCTAGATAGCTCATACCGGTAAGCCCACACTGGGGGTGGGTTTTTTCCCGCATTGGCGAGTGGGTTTTTTTCCCGCTTAACTATATGGGTTTCATAGGCAAAAATTTTTAATCTGTAGTTACTCAAGCTACAAAACCCCCTTATGAGGCATCAAAAGGGAGAAACCGGAAAAAACATCACTCTCGTAAGCGATTTTTAGGGCAACTTTTTAACGGAAAGTGGTACGGGGATGAAACTTCGCAAATATACTAAACTCGACACGTACAATTTTTGCGCACATAATCTGCGCAGCCTTGTTTTACACGTTCATTCGACCATTTTCACTCATATTATACGCTACCGCGACCCCTATGATATATATATATAGGTGTCTTATATTGATATTCCTGTAGATGTTGTGTATATTGACATCAGCAAAGCTTTTGATACAGTTAGTCATGTCAAGCTATTATACAAGTTGAAGCATCTGGTGGGAATATCAGTTACATTTCTGAACTGGATTGATTCGTTCTTAAGTGGTCGCTCTTAAAGGGTTAAGGTTAACGGCAACCTTTCTAACAGTTTTGAAGTAGTAAGTGGTGTCCCACAGGGTAGTGTATTAGGACCTCTCCTCTTCCTTGTGTATATCAATGATGTTGTTAGTCGTGTTAATACGAGTCACATTAAAATTTATGCTGACGATACTAAATTATATTTTGCTTGTAAAACGGATCTCGAGTTCCAGGCTCTTTTAACTGATAATGAAAACCTCTTAAGATGGTCAAATGAAAACCAGTTAAAAGTTGCTCTTGAAAAATGTGTGCTCCTTCACTTTGGCAATTTCAACCCCCTACGGGAATATACAGTCGATGATATTCAAATCCCTATGGTTTCTAATGTAAAGGATCTGGATGTGGTTAAAATTTTGTGATCATTACACAAAATGATCGGGAAGGCCGCACAGCGTACGAATGTTTTGTTTAGAACTTTTAGATGTCGTAATACTGATTTTTGTGCTCAATGTTTATTACGTACATACGTCCGATTGTAGAATATAACTCTGCTGTTTGGAAACATTTAGTTAACGATATTAAGGATATTGAAAATGTACAGAAACGTTTCACAAAAAGAATTCCGGGCTTGAGAAACAAATCCTATGCCTAGAGGTTGAATTTAAGTATGGAGAGCCTTGAGCTTCGCAGAATTAAAACGGATCTCGTACAATGTTTTAGAATTATACGCGGTATTGATTATGTAAATGTTTCGGATTTTTTTAGTTTTAGACCGGTTTCCAGTTTACGCGGTCATAATTATATGTTAATGGCAACACGATTCCGTAGAGATGAAGAAGTTTTTCTTTACAAATAGAGTATTGAGACATTGGAACAGTTTGCCTTCCGCTCGTTAACGCTCCTACCGTAAACAGTTTCAAGCAAAAGCTCAACAACTGGAATTTGGCGGAGTTTTGTCTTTTGTTCCAGATTTTATGTATAGTCAATCGGGAAAAAACGCCATTTTTTCAAACTTCTGGACGTTAGAACGTTAGAACTCATTTTTTGGAATTATGGGAAAATTCTTGTAGTTTGAAGAATGGCAACCCCTACAGATTATTTTCATGTATTAATGACTTCTCTGCACTGTAGCAATAGAGAGTACTTTGTGATCTATTTCCTGGGGAAAAAGCCAAAATCGGGAAAAAAGCCAGTCATCGGGAAAAAAAGCCACTTTGGTCGAAGCATATCCTGAAGGCGTAGACCAATTCTGAGTGTTCCAACGTGTTCAGCGTCGCTTATTTATTCTAGATTTGTTGTTTACCGAGGCAAATTTCCTTCGTAAAGCATTTAATAGAACTTTTTAGTTTGCAGCATAAACTGGCTAGGTTTAATCAAATATAACGTAACGTAAACACACAAATTTTTTTAAAACTTGCTAAAACGAAGGCTAACCACAAAATAGTGTTTTCCAATGAATTCGTAATGCTCTTTTTGGCCAAATGTGCCAGTTTCAGGATGAAATGTGGAGTGTAGCGGTCAAAACGACTGACGTGACATATTAGTCCAAAAGTTGCTCATTTCAGGGACTGTCCACCTAAAAACGGTATTGCTTTGTAAAACTTGAATTGCTGATTATTTTCATAATAGTTATCATGCCAGAAATCCAGAAAAGCTGCTCACTATGGGTCTCGCAAGCGAATGGCTTTTTTTCCCGATGGGTCAAAATCATCGGGGGAAAAAGCCACACCTGCCCAGAGACAAAGTGACATTCTGAACTGTTTGCAATTGTATGAGGATAAAGCCAGACATGTTCTCTCTTGATCGCGATAGAAATTATTCAGATAGCGCTATTGACGCTAAAGTTATGAATTTTTGAAACATTACCGTTTTCCCGCCTTTTCAGGAACAAAGTTTTCCAAAAAACGTCGCCCCTTCTATTGACTATAGAAGAGTCAGAAAGCTAAAAATCGGCGTGTGGGCTTATATTGAGGTCGTCATTCTACACGCCAAATATTACTGCAATAGCTTCATCCGTTAGGCCACGGCGGTCGTGGCTTTTTTCCCGAAATTTTGACGTGGCTTTTTTCCCGATTGACTATATACACTCAATAACTCGATTCAGCTGTTTAAGACACTCTTTTTGCTCCTTTGCATTTTTGCTTCTTGTATTGACTATATGTACGTAAGATGTTTGATGCCAGTTTTATTGTTGGCTACTTTAGTTTTTTATGGTTTTGATGATGGATACATATTAGCAGTTGTGTTACAACTCTTTGTATTCCTTTTCAGTAAATGTGTTTCTGTGTTCTTGTGAGTTTTTACTGAATAAACACTTGTTTGTATGTTTATATATATTATCATAGGGGTCGCCGCAGCGACCCCTATAATATGTGTCAAAAGTCCCTGGAGACACCGTAAAATAAGCTGCGCAGACGCTGCGCAAAATCCTGCGCAGATTTCATGCGCAAATTGTAGAGCACATCGAGTTTAGTATGTGTGCGAAGTTTCAGCCCCGTATCACTTTCCGTTAAAAAGTTGCGCCCCGGACCGGTTATGGCGGCGATGTTTTTTTTCCGGTTTCTCCTATTTAATGGTCGTATTGTCCTGACTTTCCGCCTCTTTCACGTAATCTGCAGCGGAGGCCGGACCTAAAGGGGTATAGGGTCTGGTAGTACCCCATGCGCCATTTAAGAATCGCTACTTTTTTTGCCCCGCAGGTGCGCCACAGCGCCGCAGCGGCGCCGCAAAGTCGGCTGCTCAGCTCGAACGTTAAGAGCTGGAGCCGATTTCTTTTTATATTCAGAAACTACATATATTGGAACTAACTAAATAGCTAAGTCTCGTTTCTTTATCCTTCCCATGGCGATCACAGTGGCCGGTGAAAAATGGTGAAAATTCGAAAAATGAAAAATCGAAATTTCTCGCTGTGTATTCAACTTAGAAAGCTCAATTCCTTCATACAAAGGTTTTCTGGCACGGCGAATTGATTCCCGTAAGCAGTTTTGCCGTCGGACCAACCCACATTGCTGGGCTGGTTCCACCTAGCTGTCGGGAGGGTCAAGTCGGTACCGACTTACAAGAACACCATATAGGACTGTGCATGGCCTCTCAAAACTTTGTCTATAGAGGTTTTCTGGTGCGCCCAGTTCATTCCCGGAGTTCGTTTTGCCGTCCGACCCACCCATTTTGCTGGACTGGCTCCACTTTGCCGTTTGAAGGGTAAATCGGGTAGGGGGTCAAGTGGTCAAAAATAAAATTTTTCAAAAGTGGTCAAATTTGGTACCAAATGAAAGCCCTAAGTGAGCTGAACAACTTTTGTCATAGAATTGCATGCTCAAAGTGGCTGTAAAGTGCTGTGGTAGGGTGGGGGTGGGACTTAGGCGATTTTGGGTCAAAACTAAAATTTTTCAAAAGTGGTCAAATTTGGACCAAATGAAAGCCCGCATCGAACTGAGCAACCTTTGTCATGGAAGTGCGTACCTAAAGTGGCTGTAGAGGCGTGTGGTGGGGTGGGGTGGGGACTTAGGCGATTTTGGGTCAAAAATTAAAATTTTCAAAAGTGGTCAAATTTCGAGTCAAATGAAGGCCCGCATCGAACTGAACAACTTTCGCCATAGAACCACCCACCCAAACTTGCTGTGTCGGATTTATATACTTGCTTTCTCAACCGGAATTTAAACGACAGACATAGGCCCAACACACATATTATCCCCTTTTGTGCGGAGCATTTTTGTTACTTGTATATATATTATATATATAACATAGAGCACTTTGGAAATTTTTAGAACACTTTGTGATTAGCGGAAGCAAAATTTGACTGTGGATATTGGAAGAAGTGATCTTATGCACACGAACTATTCTCCGAAGCACTGCAAATCGGAGTTCCACTCCAGAACTCCGTTAGAGCGAGCTCCGGCGAAAATCACTAATGTGGCAGCCTTAAGAGGGCAAAGCCTT
>JASAND010000064.1:0-14206 GCA_030248195.1 Trissonchulus latispiculum | reverse complement strand
CTAGGTAGGTCAACTGAAACAAAATAGAAACTCTGTCCCCCTGTCTTGTTTGACTGGTCTCGTGGCTGTGTCTCAACCAGACATGTGCAGGATGGGAAGTTCTGGGGGGGGGGTGAACCGGCCACCGGAAAACCGGATTTTTCCGGTGTTTTGTCCAAAAAACCGGAAAAATCCGGATTCTGGGAGGGGGTGAGCTCCAGGTCCGGGAAGGAACCCTCCCCCAACCCTTCCCCCCCCCCCAAGCACATGTATGGTCTGAACATGAAATGGATCTGATTGCCTTGCACGCTTCTTTGCGTACAGGTGAATCCTGACAGCACCAGGATTAGGCGTGCTGTCTGTTGTTTCAGGTCTGCAGTCTCGGTGTGGCTGGATCTTCCAGAAACTGGTGGAGGCCTCCTGTCCGCTGGAGGACCTCCAGGCCCAGATCTATGCCGCTGCCAGTCTCAGGAAACGCGCCAAACATCATGCCAATTTCCTGTTGCGTAAAGACTCGGCTCGGTCCACACTTGTCCATCAGTTACAGGTACTCACCTACGCATGTCCTGCGTTTCGCTCTGCCTGTGAATGTGGAACCGCAAGTTTAAACCAGTGGCACACATAAAACAATTTTTCGACGGGGCGTACCTGAGAAAGTTTGGGCGGCGCCCCCTAGAAGTTGAAAAGTTTTTGAAAATGTTAAAAGAATTGCTATCGAAAAGTGAAATGTTAAAATAAGCGAAAATTGTGGAAATTTCGCGCCGAAGGTGCCAAATTTAACCGCGACTTGCGCGGACAGTAAAAGTTTTTTCCTTATGTCAGGTTTGGGGGGAGCACGTTATTCTTGGCTTGAAGGTTTTAGCTTTGTTCACGTTGGACGCCTCTTTAATGTTGTTGTGAAGGCTAACCTTTTTTGCAAATATTAAGATGCACTTTGCCCATGGATAGCTGGTACTCAGTGTTGGTTTAGGTGCCTCGGGTACTCAGCATGGACGTTGTGCTGTCCAACGCGGTGGAGATGGCGAGTCATGCCCCGGACTGCTGGAAGCATGTCGTCAGGTACATGGTGTACGCGTACGCGGTTAATAGTTGTTTTTGATGTAGATTGTTTGAAACCCAAGGACCATTTCCTGGCTTTTTCCTAGGCAAAAATTTCCGGGGAGGGGGAAGTCTGGGGGGGGGGGAAGAAAAATTTTTAGAAAAATGTCAAAAAATAGCTATTTTTTGCTGCTGAGCTAAAAAATTGACTATTTTTAACTTAAGTTTAAGCTTAAAATAGCTAAAAATGCTTAAAAATGGGTAAAAATTTGGCGAAGCCGGAAAATTTTCAAAATTTTTCCTCAAAACCCTATTTTTCCGGGCACTTTAGGGTTTGTGGGGTGTTCTGGGGGGGGGGGGAGGCCCGAATCGTGGGGGGGCGACCCAAGTCTGGGTGGGGAACGGATTTCTGGGGGGCTACCTTCCCCCCCCCCGCCCTGTAGGAAACAGCCAGATTTCAGACGTCTTGAAAATAAGCCTTACAAAATTATACTGTTAACAGTGCAGAAATTTAATCCAATGTGTTTTCTGTGTTATTTGTGTGTTGTGTGTGCTGTAGATGCTGTGAGTATGTGATGGAGGCAGAGCACGTCCTGTTTGCGGAGTTGCGCTCTGGAGGCGGCGGGAGCAGCGGCTTCACGAAATCCTCCGCCGTTGGAAAGGGAGGGAAACGGGGAAAATTCGGCAGTCTAAATGATGACGATGATGAACTATTTGGAGGGTACGTCTCGGAAGGAAGATTATCAAAAATTATTGTAATCAAAAATTGGGGTAAACGCTGGCTAGCAGGTGGTTTCACGAAGGATACAAAGCATTAATCATAAAGAAATAATGAAATACGCCTGCCATTGGTGTAAGACTTTATTCTGAAACAGGAGACAGAGAGAGAGAGAGAGAGAGAGAGAGAGCCGTTGCTGTGTAATTAATATTTTTCTCGTACAGTTTTCCATGTTTTTGTCACTTTTATGGCACAGTACAGCTCTAAAAACATTATTTTGCGAAGTTCGTCTTTTCCGCGAACTTAGCGAATGGTGCAGTTTTCGTCAGTTTTGGCGAATTTACGAAGAATTTTCACGAAAAACTTGACTTTGCTGAAGTTCAGCTCGCTGCGTAATAACTTCCCCAATAAATTCTCCATTTTTTCGTGAAAAATCAATGCCAAATTCGCCTAAATTGGCGAAATCGCTACTTTTCGCAAAGTTCGCGGAAAAGGGGACCTTCGCAAAAAATAAGGTTTTTAAAGAGCATGTACTGTATATTTTACTGCAGGCAGGCGTTTTTCGTTATTTCTTTATGACATAATTATTGTGGATAGACAGACATTTTCAGATTCTAAATGAAAGTTGTATAATTATATTTCTCGTAAATGTTTTTCCATTCCATGTTTTTGTCACTTTTATGGTATTTTCTTTGACCGTTTGTTTTGTAGAGAATATCCTGGTTTTGTGCTGCCGCCCTCTCCCAAGGATGTGACGAATGTGGAGGAGATTTTGTCGGCGGCGGCGGCGGCCACGGGACCGTCTCATGGTCACATCGCGGCGGCCGACGTAGACTTGGCCTGCGCTGGGAAGATTGTCAGTGTCCTCTCCACTAAAGTTGAAAAGTAAATGAACAGCTACCTACTTACCAACTTACCGAAAATATATAAGATGTAGTGTAGTATTTCTTGTCGACGCGTCTGCTCTGCTGCTATCATCATTTTTCTGTCTCTAAGTTTGCGTGTGTGTCTGTCCGTCTATTTCGCTCTGTTCGGCCCGTTTCAGACTGTTCGAGAACTGTTCCTTCTGCCTGAACTGTCCGGCGCTGCTGTCCTTCCTGCGGGCCCTGATCAGTGGGAGTCAGACGCGGGTCTTCTACTCCTCCTGGTCCCCTGGCCCGACGGGCGTGGAGCCTTGGGCCCTCCTCTCCCAGGTGGCTGACCTCGTCGTCCGTCTCGCCCGCTCCTCTCGACCCCTCGCTCATCTCATGCGCGTATGGGCCACCGCTGCCCCTCATTTCATTGAGGTAAAGAAGGAGCTGGGGATGATAGGTTATGTCTTGACAATACCAAGAGTGCATACATAATGGTAAAGGTATGCCACTAGACTAGGCATACTTAGGCTGTACGTTGTCAGAGGAAAAACTATTTTTTTCGCTAACGGCTGGCTCCCCTCTTCCCACAGATTAGATTCAAAAACTTTGCTCGTTATTCTTGCGACCTGAAGCTCTAAGCAGACACAGACTAACCTAATGAGCGGTTATGTTTTTTTCGCTAACGGTTGGCCCTTCCCCCTCTTCCTGCAAATTAGATTCAAAAAATTTGCTCGTTATTCTTGCAAAATTAAATTAACGCAGATTAAACTAACTGGTGGTTGCTTTGCGTGTTTTTTCTGCTGCTTTCTTGTTTTTGTTAACATTGTGTTTTCATTATTGTTTTCGCGTCCAGGCAGCCTGTGCGCCGAACGGTGAAGTGGCGAGTCGTGCCGTCTCCTGTCTCCGCGAGTGCGTCATTGCCACTCTGGGCTCCCTCAGTCTCAAGGCCGGATTCCACATGAACGAGGCTCTCCTCAACTCATTTCAGATCATCCTCTGTACGGAGATGTGCGATCTGGAAACACAGGATCAGGTCCAAAATCTCGACTTTCATCTTATTTAACATAATCTAATTTCTTTGCTAGCCCTATTTCACACAAGTGTGTAATTGTTGCTAAAGTTTTTTGACGTTCGCGAGAAGTGCGCCTAGCGCAAAGTACAGTTTTTAGTGCTCAAAGTATTTGGAAAATAGCTCTAAAACTTTCTCGTTTTTTGATATTCCTACCTGGATATTTTGCAGTGAACTTTTTGATAGCTATCAATCGCGGTTCTGTCTGTGATTTCGTGTATTTATGCTGTTTCAAGGAAGACCTTCACAACGGAATTGTCTTTTATAAAAATGTTGTGTAAATCTACATATTGTACTTCAGAAATTGTGTGTTATTTGCTTGTGCCTGTATTGTAGATAATTTGCATAATCAGCGAATGCGTGGAGGCGTATGGGTGTGAGCTGTCCTCGGGCTGGCGTCCTCTCTTTGCTGCTCTCAAGGCCGTCAGAACCAGTGGTCAGTGCTGCTAGCAAGAGTACAGAATAACTAAGAGTGTGACAAACGTAGTGCTCTTGGCACTAGTAATGGTAGTGCCTATTTTGTCCTGTCCTTTTTTGGTAACGTAGATAATTATAGGTTGCCTAGTTAAGAGAGTCACTGTTTGTTTTCCTTTTTTTCAGACTCTGATGAAAGTCATCGTTGCCATTTGGAGGCGGCCGTGGTGGACGTGTTCGCCGCCTTCCTCAAGGGGGACCATCTCCCCAGCTTTGTTCGCGCTCTACCGGACTGTATTTCTTGTCTCCTGCGATTCCTAAGAGAAGGTAAATAGAGAAAAAATTATGATTTCGTTCGAAATCGATTTGTAGGCTACATAAGTATGTGAGCTGATCGTTTTGTTTAATAGTAGTTGCTTTTTGTGTTTTTCCATCTGTTTAGGTAGCATCGAGGTAGCCGGGTGCCGGCACCAGAGATTAGCATCGGCCGCATCCCAGCCAGACACGGAGGACGCTTTGGACGCTGGACCCGGCATCGACTCCAGCTGCGCCTCTTCCGGCCAGCTGTGCGCCTCCTGTCTCTCCTGTGCCCACCGGCTCTGTGAACTCCTGGCCACCGTCTACACTCTACCGTGCACATCACTACTGCTATCCTCACGGTCCTACCTCCAACGGTATCTTTAGTCAATCAGTACTGGTGTTTTCTGTTGTTGGAAGCCAAGATATATTTTACTGTTGTGTGACACTGTGTACGTTATGGCAGAGGCCATGGTGGTCTGGCAGTATACGTATTGTTGTACCTGTTTGTTGTAGCTGGTCTCTGTACGAGCGACATCTGCAGGTGGTTGATCCCGTCATACCCCATCTGGACCTGACGTCTCTGCCGCTCCTGGTCACGGAGGTGGCCGAGGCCAATCTCTTCAATCACACCCATTTCGTTGGAGATTTTGCTGAAGGCTTCCATTCAAGTAATGCATTGTCTTGTCTCTCTCTCTCTCTCTCTCTCTCTCTCTGTGTGTAATAGATGCTACTATGTTTGCTCTCTGTTTTATGTTCAAAGACAGCTTAGCGCTTGTCATACTCTTATGTATTATGCACTCTTGACTTATGCTGAACAAATACCCCAGTAAATGCATGAAATTTAGTTGTATTGAAGCTCCTTCACATGTGGAGTCTATTTGACAGTGTGTGTTTAGACCATCTGTCACTGGTGCGGCGTCTTGACTTTGGCCGCATGAGTTTCAATGAGCAGATAGCGGTGAGTGGGTGGTTCCAGTTGGTGGAGGGTCTCGTGGGCGCCGTCTCCCTCTGCCCGCGTGGAGACCAGCCCGCCGTTCTTCACGCTCTGCTGGACATCATTCGCTCTATGAAGGATGTACCAAGTACGCCAAAGCAAGATCAACTTTTGCAGCTGTGCAACTTTCATTCTTTCTTTCTCTATACTTTGATTCTGTGTATAGTTGGATGAAAGGCGCAAGGTTTTTGCGATACCATTACTATATTTGTATGGCAGTCCTGTCGTTAAGGTAGACCTATATCTGAATCTTCGTCGCTATGTATACGTGTTTGCTTTGCCTTTGTTTAGATGGGAGCTTCGGAGCGTACTGTGTGAACCACCTGCTCCTGCCCATGCTCCAGGCCTGGCTCCGACGCGAGGCTCAGTTCAACTTCAGCTCCGGCTGGCGTGAGAACAGCCCGTCCGTGCGCAACTTCAAACAGGCTGTCGGACTCGCCGCGGATCTTGTCGGCGAATTTATGGGATCTGATCTGGGTCAGTGCTTTGATTTTTCCAAAGTTTATATTTTTCAGAAAATGTAGAAAAATAGTGGAAAAGCTGAAAAGCCGAGGAAAAGTTTTAATGTTGAATTTGATGTTGAGTCAGTATTATTTATCCCATCCTGTAGTTTACCTGAGGACATTCGTTTGGCTTTTGTTTTTATTTTATTGCTGTCTTGTGGTATTGTCTTTGCAGATTCTGGGAGTCGAAAGCTGCTGCTGTGTCAGTCGTTCGCCCTGTTCGCGGAGTGTACTGCTCAGCCGTCCGAAATGGTCTCTAGACTGGGCTGCTCTTGTGTCAAGTAAGCTAGTAAAGCTTTCTGTTTTTCCTTCTCATAATCTAACTAATGTCTCAATGTTAGCACTGTTTAGTGAAAAATATTTTTGAAAATGTTGACGTTTATGTCATTTTAGCTTTGTCTATAATTAGTCAGTTAACTTTGACTTTTTCTCATTTGGCTGTTGCTCAGTTTTAAAGTCAACACCGGTTTTTTTCATCTTTTTTTCTTGTTTTTCCATCTCTAGACATCTGATCCTGATGTGCGGGGCTGAGTTCAGTCCGTGTGACTGGGACCTGACGGTCCAGTACCTCTGGCGCCTCACCCAGATCACCCTCCATCCGCTGCGGTCCCTCCTGAGTCACTTCCGCTCCGGGTCCCTCTCCTACTACGGGGATCTGGGCCAGGTCCAGGTCGCCCTCCGCAAAGACTCCAATCCCGTCGAGGCCGCAAGGATCCGAACCCTCGCACAGCAGGTTGGCATACATGCAGCAATTTTTTTGTTTCCAGTTGCACGTATTTAAAACACTCACTAAGTCTATTGGTTGGGAAGGTTCTCCCCTGCATACAGCTTTATCTCACTCACTCAGCTAGTATAGGTTGTTGCACAACATAGAGTGCACTAGCTGATTTACAGGCACGCTAAGCGAAACTGCGAGGGGTTGTGATGCACGAGCGAAGCGAGTGCACTACAAACCCGAGTGTTTCGTGAAAGCTGTGGTACGAGGGCGGAGCGAAGCGGAGCCCAAGTACCACAAAACAATTCGAGTGCTAAGCTTAACGAAAGACTCGGGTTTCACAACCCCTTGCAGTTTTGCTTGGCGTGTCCGTAAATTAGATGGTGCGCGAGAAATTGTGCAACAACTTAGTTGTGAAATAGCTTAGTTCAAATTTAAAATACCGGAAATTTGAATTAGACTTGGCGTGCTCAGCTTTTGCATTAGTGAGTATGTGCAGAACGTTTACTTCAGCAATGTTTTAATAAGGATTCCATTCTGGACCATATGGTTGGTTTGAAACAGTTACTAAAATATTGATTCATTTGTCGTTTGGTTGTTTCTAATAGTGTTCAGAGATACCTAATTTGCATACTGATTTGCATTCTTTTGGGTATAAAATGCAGCTGAACGTGCGCGCGTTGTCAGTCGCAGCAGTGAGCAGCTACAAATTTTGGTTGTGAAGCACGCTACTGCTTGCTTCACAACTACAGTTGTGAAGCACGGTACAGCGTGCTTCACAAATGCAATTGTGAAGCACAGTGCACATCGTGCTTCACAACTCGGATGGAGGCACGGGGGTTACAGCACAGCAAATTTGAACTAAGCTATTTCACAACTGATAATATCAAGTAGCTGAGGTAAACACAAGCTATTGGCGCCCATTGGCTGCCCGTAGTCAGACAGAGAGCCAATGCGTACTGAGAGCTGCACTGATCAGCAGCTCACAGGAGAAAGAGAAGCTCATCTCTGGGACAGTGCTTCTACTTCTACTGTGCTTGTACTGGTTTCCACGACTTTCCAGGGCCACTTTAGGGAAAGCTCCGTTTGACTGACTTTGGAAATAGTATTTCAGTAGGATCTAATCTGAAAACAGATTACATGCCGATTTTAACGTAGATAAGTGCTACGCAATCTATATGTAGCTACCTGTCTATCTGCAATACAATGGTTTGAGTAACTGGGTTTCGATAAGCATGTATATATTGTCTGTCTTTGTGTGGTGCAGGTGTTCCTGTTGGAGAGTCAGCGGTACTCGGAGGGCCTGGAGGAGAAGCCGGACAAGCTGAGTCAGTCCCACCACTCCGTCACTCTCCTCCTCCACGCCAAGGACCCCCCCTCCCGCACCGCCGGGGATAATGTCGGATTCTTCATCAAAAGGTTGGCATTGTTTTCAATTTCTTGTTATGCTCAGGTTGAGATTTTGTAGCACTGAAGGGGGGGGGGGGAGGGTTAGAAAAAAAGATTGGTAGAGGCGTGTGTTGTGATCTCTTTTTAGATTTTCTTATTTTATGTTTTTCTTTTGTACTTTGTAGACTTCCATTCCGTGACATCGTGATCAGCCTGCTGTCGCACCAGCTCCTTCTGCAGTTGCTGGCCTCCATCCTTCTGTCGTCTTCCAGGCACCTCCACGCGTCCGCCTCCACGGCCCTCCTCAAGTCCGGGCTCACCTCTCCGACCGCCACCACAACTCCTCCGCACAATCAAAGTCATGCAACTCTCAAGCTTCCAGGTTGGTTTTCTCCCTCCGTCATGCTGATCTCGCTGTTTCTGTTTCGCAAGCGTCTGCATAAATTTGTTACAATTGATTTTAGACGTCGGCTAAAACGGCATGTTACGGCGAAATCTTTGCGTTGGCGACTTTGAAGGCATCCTTACCCTTAAACATTTACATCTACATTTACGCTGCGCGTTCAGCTTGTTGTCAACGCGTCAGTGCTTCAGATTTGGAATATCTTTGAAAGCCGGGTTCTTTTTATTTAAGTAAAGTTACTTTAGTTTTATTTGCATCATCTAATAAACTGAGTTTCAAAGATTTTCCGTATTTATGTGAGCTGTGTTTAGGGTTTTTGCCAAAACTGGCGAGACGTCACTTATCCACACTGTTGCTCTGTCTGGACGGGTCTCTCCATGTCGCCTGGGAGTTCGATGCGAGACCGGGTCTGAAGTTTCTGATCCAGAAGGTGTTCAACTGCACGGTGGCGGCCAACCTGTACAAACAGGCGGTCACGGCCTGGACCCTCCGATCGGTCTCCGCCCTGGAACTGGTCCTCGCCGTCCCTAACCTGAGCAAGGATATGGTGGAGCGCATTACCAGAACGGAGCCGCCACCAGATGTGGACAGCTGCGACAGCCAATCAGCGTCCTTGGTTGGCGCCGGCTGTACCTATTTCCTGTGGGATCTTTATGCGGCCGCCGTGAAGCTGTGTCAGTTCTATGCGGAGCGAGAGGCGGAGCAGATGGGCACCGGAGGCTCTGAAGCGGATCGAATCGGTCGGGATCATCGGATTGAGTTCCTTCTGGCCCCGATTGATGACCTGGCTGAGCTGATCGGCAGTCCGCTCGGCGGCGGAGCACCCAGAATTCTGGAGGAGAAGAGATCCTCCGCGCAGGGGACTGGTTCAAAGGAACCGCCTCCTCCTTCTTCGGACACTTCGGAGACCCCTACCTCCCCGTCGTCACAGAAAGAGAGGATCTATAATGTGGCCAACAGTGATACGGTGGATACGGTTCTGAGTGGTTAGTCACTATGGATACTGTAGATTGACCTCTTAACACGTTTATTTTACGTTTAATATTTTTCATTGCTGATGGCTAGACCGTAGAAGTGAAATGAAAAATAAAACTGAGAAATGTGTTTTTCGTGGCGTTAAATTGTTTATTTAAACATGCACGCATGGATGTATCCATACATTAACACGGGGTCCGATTCTGGGGGGTCTACCCCGACCTCGACGAGGGGTCTGCCCGAAATTAGCAAAAATTGCGTTTTTTCTGTTTTTGACCAAAAATTAGTAAAAATGACAATTTGTAGTGATTTTTAAGAAATTTTTTGAAAAAATCACTAAAATTTGCTAAAAATTACCTATTTTTGGTAAAAATTGCTGAGAAGTCTACCCTTTTTCCTCTCTGGACGAGAGGGTCTGCCCCTTTTTCCTCTTCGCTGAGAGGGTCTGCCCATTTTTTGTCGGTTTGGGGGGGTCTGCACCCCCCCCCCCATTCCTCCACGTTATCCTATGGATGTGTCCAGGGCTGGTGGTTTGGAGTTTAAATCCCTTCTTTTGAGCTAACCAAAGGAAACCTTTTTGTTGCAGAGTACAAGAAGCGTAAGCAGAAGTCAACCCTGAGCGGTGGAAATAACAGTCAAACCCAGACGTCGGACGGGCAAGCGGACCCCCTTGAAGAAGAACTGGGTAATGAGAAAGGCTCTCGAGCCAATCCATTCAATCAGCCTGAGGCGGTCCTACCCCGGAAAAAATCGTCCTGGACGAGCCCGACTGGGACTGGATCGACTACGACAGGGACTGCGGATCCGGAGGAGATGGAGCTCCAGAAGGAGGAACATGAATCCGTCCTCAAGGTTGGCACACTCTGCATCTGTATTTGTGTAGCATAAGCATATTGCACGGCTTTCTGTTATCAGTGTTGAAAACTCTTAGTGCGCCAGCGTTTACCAGATTAAGGTTCCATCTACAGATAATAATAATGATAATTGATGATGTAAATATAGGTATGTAGATTCTGTGGAAATTAGGTTTAGAGTCTACAATTTTTATGAGCTAAACTATTTATTTCTGGCACAAACACTGCTCTGCAAAGGCTGTTTTTAGATTGTACGCAACACAGGTGTGTGCTTTCTTTGATTGTTCGAAGCAGCTTTGACTTGTCGAATTGAACCAACCCATGTTACTTTATCTGGGTTTTTCCATGTGAAAATGTAGACTTTGATCTATGATTTGACTGTTGCTTGCTATGATGTAGGATAATGAAGCGTGGGAAGAGGCCTGGTCAGAGATGGCCCTGGGCCCGATCGAGTTGGCCCTCTCGCTTTCGGACGACCAGTTTCGAGCCCTCCTCCCCCTCATCTACAGGCCGATCTGCATTCTGACGGAGGGCGCCGCCAGTCCTCGCGTTCGACGAGTCATCACCGATTTCCTCCACCGATTGGCACTCATCTATTCTATCACGGATGTTTAGTTGAAAGTGAACGTGCAATACTTAGTTATTTAAGCTTACTAAGTTTAATCATCGTGTTTGTTTTGCTGTTTTGGATTTTGTTCTGATGGTGTTTTTTCTGAGCTTATGCGGAGGGTAGGTGGGGGCGAATCGAATCCTCTTCCAAATCACTAATTCAGAGACTGTTGCCACCCCTTCTCACCAAACAATAAGACTGTATCTGTTTTTATTCGAAACTTTTCATAAAGTATCAGTCAAAAATCCATGTTTCAATCTAGCTTTCACTTCAATTCCTACTTGGGCCTTCTGGCTTTGTTGCTAGATAGAGTTAACTGGGACCTCCGTAGTCCACTCCAAAATTTCTAGAATTGGAGAATTCGAAACAAAATTCAGAGTTTTCTTCATTTTGTTTTCCTAGGCCTAATCCAGTGTATGCTGTTTGTCGGTTTATTTTTTCGTTGGTTCCTTCTGTTTCCTGTTGCTTCTGTTCTTTTTGTTCAAGTAAATTTGCTTTAAGCTTTTGCTCTCGGGTTTTATTTTTACCCTATGTTTATGTTGTGTATGCTTGCATTTTGTGTGTCAACAAAAGTGATTTTAAAATGCAGTTGCATTCACGAAAGCGCACCTGCTGATCCCCTCGGGAAGCGGTCATCGGTGGGGGGGGGGTAAGAGTTTTCGCGTTTTGGATTCTAATTAACTAATCCCTATTTGCATGCCTTTTCAAAGTAACGTGGGGTTAGCGCTCAGACCCAGTTTTGGTACTCATGTGTGTACGTTGTCTCTGACAAGCAGATCGGTTTTAGTTTGTCTTGTTCTCTTTAACGTTTTCATGTTCTGCAAGATTTTTAGCATGTTAATAGCAATTTTTGTCCATAAACAGTACAAAGAGTTACTGAGTCAGCGTTTTGCGTGGTGTATGTGTGTTGCTTGTGCCGATATACCAGTGCAATTGTCACAAATTTCCAGAGTCAAAAGCTGACATTTTATTTGTTGACATGACGTTTTCTTTGAAAAACCGAATCATGCAAAGATTTGAGTTGTGATACGGTTGTCCTATAATTGTGCTTGATTTGCTGATACTTTGGTGCAAGTTGAATCTGTGCTGGATTGTAGTAATCTAATTAGCTGCTGTTAATCAAAGAGCTAGTCTTTTTTGCTTACATTGTATTTATTTATTTATTTGTTTGGTTGTATGGCTTATTCAGTCATATTCTGTACGCTCTATTCTTGCTTTGGTTCTAGTCAAAACGGTTTTAATCTGATTACCACTTGCTGATTGCCTGTTTTAATTTAAGAAATCATAAAATGGTGATAGCTTTGGATTTGACGCTGACATAGCAAACAAGTATGTATCAATAACTCTGCTGGTCACAGTCGGAAACGATAAAATGTACAGCTACATTTGTTTAATTGGCGCTATTAAGTTAGATTAATAGATAATTTTGTTGGTGTCATTCCATGAGTATGTTCAGATCGCTGTATTCGTACCCTTATTTATGCATTTGCGTTAGTATTGTGGTTTCTGTATTTTAGTATTCAGTGTTCATTATTGTGCAACATTCCCTGTTTTAAACCAAATCCAACTGTGATTATATACTTCGTCTATTTTTGTTTGATTTTCCTTTTTTGTTTTTTGTGGGTGCGTACCGCTGTTGTTTGGTGTGTTTAGTGTGCCATAGCAAAGGTGTGTAAAATGAGTTGGTTAGAGCATGAATGGAGTCGTATTCTGGTTAGCTGACCTGTCGCCGACCTACCGGGACAGACTAGAACCAGCCCGGCCGACCGAGCCACTGTAACAGGCCAATGCAGGGAGTTAACAGAGCAACAAAGAGTAACAATAATAAACCATTTGTGCAAACCTGCAAGGTGGATCCAACATAGGGGCAAAACTTAGCAGCCGGTGTTGTGGAATATTCGGTCTGCTCCCTAGCTGATTTTTAGTACGAGCAACCGATCTTATAACTTAGTTGCAACAAATTCCTCTAGTGAATACTGTTAATTTTAAGCATCATAACGTGGTAATTAAGCTAAGCCCGTCGTGTTGCATATCATTCGAACGCTCTTGGTAAGGAAAATTCAATGGGTTAAGCCGTACAAACACGTTTAAACAAAAATAAATTATTGCAAGATCATTTTAATTTTGGATTTGGTTTTAGAAGGCCTCTACGTTAATGTTGACTTTATAGAGGTGTCTTGACCAGTTTCGATATGCAAGTCTTGTGTCTATATTTTTCTACTTCGACAGATTTACAAAATGAATACGTTGGACAGCACTGAGCGGTTGTTTACCAGTTGGTGGAAAGTGTATACAGCCTTTAGGCTGGGCAAAACAAGGAACTGTACCAGAAGCTGTTTTTGGATCTTTATGGATCCTCCACAGCCCTAACTTTTGACTTTCATGTCCAGTAACTAAGAAATTTTGTATGGTTGCATACAGCTTTAGCTTATACTGACCTAACGAAATGCTGAATTGAAAAGCTTTTTTCAGATTTTTGCTCAGCGCCCCTAAAAAGCCTTGTATGCAAGTTTTCAGCGAACTTCAAAAAATTTCTAGGTTCCTTTTTGTCCCCCCCCCCGCACCAAACTAATACTTAAAATTTATAATTTACAATTTTTGAATTAGTCAGCCTCCGGTATGCACGCACACAAAATTTCAAAGTTATTGGTCAAAAATAAAAAGTTAGTGCTGGGGGAAGCGCAAATGAACCCTGTTTTTGTAAGCCTGACTTCTCTGAATTGACACTACGACAAGCTAACACAGATAAGATACCTATTCTAATCTTTATTTTAATCTTACTTCTTACTTCTTAAGACGAGAGTGCGCGACTCAAAACAGGGGTGTTTTGCGGAATATCAACTTAAATCCATATTATTTTGAATTGAAATCATGGAAAATTCCACGTGAACGATAAATGCAAATGTCGTTGAGAAGTGCAGGTGTAAAGCGGTGGGATCTTGGCGGGTCTAGTCGAGTCTTTCTGCTACTGCTTTCGCCATTATTGAGTTTTGAAGTATTTCTGTATTGGAAGTTTGGTATTTTCAGTATCAGGTCGATGTGTTTGTCTTGATTGTATTTTGAGTAAAATTCCTGCATTCTCAGTGTTTTATTGACTAGGGAAATTCAGACACACACTACCGATATTTGAGCCTGCAAGATCCGAAGTCCTTTTCGTTTGTTTGACTGGGGGTATTCCTTACTTCCACACTAGAACAAGGCAAAGCGGTAGACACTTGGCCAAAATAAAGTTTGCTTTGCATTATCACAGAGTGCTTGTCACATTTTTTCCACAAAAGTCATCATTAAAATATGATTAACGAATCCAATCATGTAAGAGACTGTAGACTTGAGATAATTTAATTTGTAGCATGCTGTGTTTTGGTGCTACACGTACACCACAGCAGTGAGT
>JASAND010000063.1:0-24470 GCA_030248195.1 Trissonchulus latispiculum | reverse complement strand
TTAAGCTAATCGGAAAGTCTGGGGAGGGGGGGCATCTCTGACTAGCCGGCCGGTCGGGGTCGACCGATCCTAAATCAGATGATGATATCGCCCCCGTATCGGGCCATGACAAACATGAGGACAAGACCGGTCAGAACACCGGCAGACTGGACAGCGAACACAGCCACAGCCTTTGGGATTCCTACATGTAAAGCTTTGTCCATTGTTGTGTTCATTTCAGGAATCTGAAATAAAACAAACAAACATCGTAGCAATAAAAAAATCACATGATAAATCTTTCAGAAAACAGTTTATATCTAACTCTGGGCTGTTTTTAGTGGGGGGGGGGGACGCCACGCCCACTCACTTTAACGTGCTCAGAAAATGCCAAATTTTGGTCTTTGGAGAATTTGGAGAATCTTCGGTCGAATTTTTCAAAAATTTCCCAGCTTGGTCAAATATCGTCTATTTTGGAACTCAATCTCAATTTTTGAGCACTTTTAAGAATAGATATTGCAGTATACGTAGAAAACAGGCTGTTTTCACTGCATTTTTGACAATTTTAGGCCACTTTGGAATCCCCCCTCCCACTTTTTTTCGCCGAGAAAATGCCCACTAACTATATGTCACAATCTGTATATATTTCGGCCGGTGGGTCAAGTCTTGAATCTGAAATGTCACCCCTTGACGATAGCATATTTCAGGTCATTTCTCTTTGTAATACAGCAACAAGGAGAAGGTTACTAAACTAAAATTAACAAATTATTGAGAATTTTGGCCACAAATTTTATACATTTTCCGATACCGCAACATTTTTGGCGACTCGTTAGTTTTCCCTACTTTTCCTTACATTGTCTACCGACACGCCTAAGCTACATTAGTGTCTTACAATTAGAAACAAGTCGACTATCTCTTTGCAATTTTATAGCATTTTTATAGCTTCCGAAACACTACGTAATAGAGGGACTCCTCCCAATCGCCTTTTGACAGCGTGTATGTCAAAGTGCACTGATTGAAATTTGTAAAGAATACGGGATATTTCGCAGAAAATTTGATGTATGACTGGCGAATTTTAGCAGAAATTCGGTGAAACAGCGCACTGGATCTTTCAAACGGTTGGCAAAGAACTAGTGGTCTATCTTGATAGAACTAAAAAAATTTAAATTATCATGTGGTTAGCGAACTAGTGTGCAACAAATTTGAAGCAAGATTAATAGACAAATATTCGGCGATGATAAAGCAGACGCAAACCAGTACGTAACTTTCGCAAAACCTCTCCGAATTATATAGTTCAAATTTGGTATATGCATTTCTTACATTTCTGATCGATCTGCAACAAAATTTTAAAATTCTAAGTTTTTAATTTTTACGTTTTCCAAGGGGGGAGGCCCAAGAGGGTCCAAAATTTTTTGTCTGCAATTTTCTTAAAAGTATATATACAGCAGTTATCAGGGTCCCTAAACACGAATCTTAAAAACGTTTTTGATACAGCTTTTTGTTTTTTGCTAGATATAAGCTTTAACGTTAAGGGGGGGTATACCCAGGGGTTTGCACAACTTCTTCGGAGAGCGCTAGTTTTTTGCATGCAAGTAGGTAACATATCATAGTTAAAAAGTTGATATAAGGCATTGATATATCCAATGACATCCGAGCTGCATGGGGTCCCAAACTGAAAATTTTTGTTCATTTTTTCAAAATTTAGATTGGTCTTTCGAAAGCTCTGAAGTTTTTTCGGGTAAAGCTACAGACCTAAAACTTTGCACACATATTTCCATGGACACGGGTTATATACATGCCAAATGGCAGCTCACAGAAGCTTCTCGTTCGGGAGTACTGTAGCCGCAAACTTTAAAAATTGTAAAATTTTCACTAGGTGACCTGTCGCCGTTTCGAGCCTAATCCACCAAAGTGCTCCAAATCTTCTGAAATTTTTACAGAATATAGCCAGGATATAAGGTCAAATATGTGCCAGGTTTGGCAGGTTCAAGTTGTGTAATGGTTTTTTAATGACTGCTTAATTATGTGGCTAACAGTGAAAAAATGCTCAAAATCGGCATGTAGCAAAACTTTGATTGAATTTATCTCATCGTAGAAGCAATATCGTGACTTGGTGCAATTAGAAAAGTTGTTTAGAATGACGAGATCTATCGAATGAGTACTTTTTTGTAGTAATTCGACGATTTTGAAAATTTGGCATTTTTGGCGGGAAGCCAATTTTGCGCCTCTGACAGCAAAAATTGAACAAAATGTTGTATAACTTTTTACTGATTCGGTAAAAACGCTTCAAATTTTGCACACATATTTATAGTCTTAAGAGACATCTGTGTGTAAAATTTGAGCCCAATCGGATGCCTACAGCGGATTAGGCCTCAAACGAAAGATGTTAATTGCCATAATTTCGGGATGGGACGCATGGTAAAAGTCGTGCTGCACTTGGTGTACTCATTCAATTTTGCAGTTGCGCATACCCAACAATAGTTCCTAAGGTTCCTTTATGTTTACAAGAAATTTTAAAACATTGGCACGTAGCACTCCGGAGACAAATCAAAAAACTTCGACCACCCCCATGCACGAAAATGCGGTAGGTCAGCAACTTTGCGAGGCTGCTGTGGACGCCGTGAAAAACGAAAAGCATTGAAACTTTTAATTCTTTTGAAGGAACCCAAGTACTAATACGTGACAAAGTTTGAGCGCAATCAGAAAAATTTTTGTCATTAGTGTATTTGGTATACCCCCCCTTAAGTGTACAACTTTAGCTTATTCCTAGCAACCGAAAAGCTGGATCAAAAACGGTTTTCAGTTTCGGTTTTAGCGATAGTGAAACCCCTATAAATATACCGTGAAAACCACTCTATACACCTTTTTAGCAAAATTCAAAAACAAAAAATTTTTGGTTCCTATTGGTCCCCCTTGGAAAACCTAAAAATTCATAATTCTTAAAATTTTTGAAATTTAGCTGCAGATAGATCAGAGATGTAACCAATTAGAACTAAGTTTTGCGTTTTGCGGTAAGTACAGTATAGCTCAAAACAAAGTTAATTTTTTGCGAAGTTCGCAAACTCTGCGAACTTCGTCGTCGTCGTCGTCGAATTAAGTGGCCGATCAGGATATACTCCTATACTCGGGGTATAGAACCCTTGCTTCACCTCATCAGCCATATCTAGTATGACTCTCGCTATGTTGCCTGGATGCACTCCACACAGTGGGAGGCTGGAACTCTGCGAACGTCGCGAAGCAAGAGACATTTCGCTAAATTCAGAGAAGTTCGCGAAAAAGTGAGCGAACTTTTCGAAATCGTTAGCTAGCTAATTTGAGGGGTTTTCTCCATATCTACCAAAAATTGGTAGAAAAGTTCTAAAATCTAATTTGGATTCAAGATTTGGTGTTTTCGCGAAGTTCGCTTAAGTTTAGCGAAGTTCGCATATTTTCGCGAAATTCGCCAAGATTTTAGCGATTTTCGCGAGGATTTTAGCGAAGTTTAAAGGAATTTCGCTAAAATCTTCGCTATCTTCGCAAAAAGTTGGCGAACTTCGCTAAAATCGTAAAAAAAATTTCGCAAAACTTCGCTAAGCTTCTGAGTACTTCGCGAAGGCACTAAATCTTGAGTCCAAATTAGATTTTACAATTTTTCTACCAATTTTTGGTAGATATGGGGAAGACCACTCAATTTAGCTAACTAACGATTTCGAAAAGTTCGCTAACTTTTTCGCGAACTTCTCTGAATTTAGCGAAACGTCTCTTGCTTCGCGAAGTTCGCGGAGTTTGCGAACTTCGCAAAAAAATTAACTTTGTTTTTGAGCTATACTGTAACGCAGAGGTGTGCGTCTGTGTAAATGACACCAAATATTGAAATAAGTAATTATCAATAAATTATAAAAACAACATAAGGCCACTACCACTTACCCAAAGGAACAAAATTAGACAGGGAGTGGATAATTAACATAATTAATATAACTAATTTACAAACAAGTGTACAATAATTAAGTGAGGACAGCAAATTACTAATAATACTCCGTCCAGCCATAAACAGCACGCTAGACAGAAGCACTACTAGTGAAGAGCCGTCCCAAGTAAAATATAAATAATATAATTATTAATAAATGAAATGATTCATAATATAAACTAAAATATTAATACAGGACAAATATAAAATTGTAATGTCTAGAAAATCAGTGACAAAAATTATGAACTAAGAAGCAAAGGATGAAAAAATAAAATTAATAAAACTAAGAAAAACTAAAAATGAAAACCTGTGACCCTCAAAAATTAATTATCAAGGCATTTTTGAACACAATTCTGATTCGTCGTCACTAAAATTTCAAAGTTATTTAATTTAAACTTTGCATTTTCTAGAGGGAACCAAGGGGAGCCAAAAATTTTTGCACGCCAATTTTGGTAAAAAAGTTGTATATCCATTAGTGATGGGCACTGGATATCCGGGTATCCGGATAATTTTTATATCCGGATAATATCCGATTTGAGAAAAATATCCGGATATCCGGATATCCGTGTACATTTCAGTCCAAACAATGAAAACTTGGCAAATTTTTGACACAAATTTCTAAACCTTTTTCAAAAATTCCCCGGAAAATATTGTTGAAACGAAGGTAGCGGCTTGGTTGCATGATAGACATTCACAGCCTGCCGAAAAGTTGACAAAAATATTGAAAATTTACTGCAAAATCGAAAAATTTTCTTGAATTTAAGTTTTGACTAGGCGGATATCCGGATATCCGTTAACGCAAAATAGGTGGATATCCGGATATGAAAAAATATCCGGTGCCCATCACTAAAATCCATAGGTATATTTTCTAGAATCGCTGTATATGAACCTGCAAACCTTTTTGATTCAGCGTTTCGTTCACTCATTACAAGCTATATACGGTTAAGCTGACTTCACTTAACGATTAAGCTGACTTCCAGCAAATGAAAAATTGAATTAAACCGGTATTCAGATTCGTGTTCAGCGACCCTAAAACCTTATACAACCAAGTTACTGGTAAACTTGGAAACAAAAGTTTTCAGTGTTGTCCCTTGTTGTCCTCCCTTAATTTTTAATTTCTAAATTTTGGTGCACAGCAATCAAAAATGAGTGCATATCCAACAATTAGAAATAAATTTAAGTTTTGCAAAAGTTAATGCAATTGCCCTGCCCTGATTTCAAACAAAGAGAGAACATTTTTGCATTTTTCAGTCCGAGATCTCTTAGGTCGTCAAGAGGTTCCACAGTTCTGTCCTGGTGTTTCCGATTTGCCCCCAATGTTTGAAAATGTACAATGAATGTAAGTGAAAATGTGAAAAACTGAAAATGTACAATTTAGTGAAAATGTACAAAATGAAAATGTATGACAACTTGACACAACTGCAACGTACTGTATCGAAAAAGTTCCAAAAAGACTCTATATCACCTAAACTCTTCTCCATAAATTCTAAAAATTGCTAAAAGCAATCATGGGTTTCTAATTTTCAAAAATTTGAAATTTAAACAATTTAAATTAGAATAGAATATGCCAAAATCAGCGGCTACTGCAGAGGCGAATATGGAATAGTAAGAATGTCTAAGTCAAAACTTATCAAAAGTTTGAAAATTTAGTGCACACATATATAGCATTTAAATTTAAAACTCACGAAGCAACTTGAGCAACCGCTCACAAAGCCAGTCAAAGTTTAGACTGAGACTGGAAATTCAAAAATTTGAGCCCCAACAGCAAGCTGCACTCAACCTAAACTGGATGACCTTTTAGTTGCAAAGCAACTAGGGGCCAATGAAAACCTTTTCGCAAAAATTTTCAGAGAAATTGCAAAAGCGCCGAAGCTTACAGCAAGCGCAGAGCAATCTTGATGCAAGGCCCTTCGTGCTAGCTGCTAACACGCACGCCGTTGGCACACCGCTGAAAAGTGGCGCTGAGCTTACTTGAGCTTCAGCTAAATCCAGGCCTATCGCTGTCTGCAACAATGCTAGGCCAAAGTTACACTCAACCAAGCCAAAGTGCGGCAGCAAAAATTAAGTTCAGAGCTGGCAAATTCCAGGAACACCAAAACCATCAGTCCTCAAGCGGAGAAAGGTGCTTGTTAGGTCCTTACAGTTCAAAAACTGAAGACATAAAAAAGACAGAAAAGATTATTACTCTAAGTTCCTACTTTATAGCATAAAATCTCAGAAAGTGCTGAAGAAAAATGTGAAAAAGGGGGTGGCTACTGGATGTTAGATAACTCTTGTAGCAGATTTCAGGAAGGTGTGTATGTGACTCACCATATTAGCTAAGGATATGTACAGAAACATGCCGCCAGCCAGACCAAAGATATAGACCGAAGCTTCGGCAAGCTCCCCCACCAGGACACCGATGACAAAACCCAGATAGCAGGTGAGAGCCGACAGCATGTTATAGACTAGGGCTTGCTTCATGCTCATACCAGCGTTCAGTAGAATCGCCACGTCCCCTACAAAAACAACCACCCAAATTCAGATGATAGAGCATAAAAACAATAAAACCCACACTATAATCTGTAGATAAATATTACTTATGCAGAGATAGAATCAGCCGAAATTCGCCAACCCCAGCAGATCAAAAGTTATGACAAAGTTTGAACACTGAAATTGTGAATTACTACAGAGATATTGGAAAGATAGGCTTAATCTTTGCAAGGAATGAAAAGAACTACCGCACCAGAGACCAAGCACACATTGCTACCTACAGTGCGCGCTATTCTGCTAGCGTAGCGTATGTGTACTTCTCAAAATTAATACCACAAAAATTGTAAAGCTCACATTTTTATTAGCTTAAATTCCTTCCAGCATACGTTGTATATACACGCTTAGGAAAAAACCGAAAAGTTACAGTTTTAGTAGAGCTGCAAAAATCACTGTGCGATATGCATATGCCAAACTCAACTACTAAGCAAAATCAAGGGCTGGACAGGGGTGGTAATTGGTTACATAATTAAACTGTTTTCCCAATTAAAAATTGCATACATAAATATTGGTAGGTCTTATATTTACTAATCTAAAATTATACAATTACTGCATTAATACTTTGGCAATTACTCTAATTTCTCTGTATTTTCTGCAACCCCCCCCCCCTTTCTGAGCTTAAATTCTGTTCGAAGGCTAGGCTATGCTTCAAATAAACTTCATAACATAATGTTCCGCTTCAGAGATATTTTGGCTAAAACAAAATGTAGCAGCCACCAGTTGAACGGTAATTCAAAGAAGTTGGCATTTTCAGTGGCAAAGCAGAACAGACGCCCGACATTAGTGCAAAGTTGTTGAGCGAACGAACACAAAAAGCAACTCAAAGCGATATCCAGAAAATGTTTGCAGCAATCTTTTTAATCGAGTCCAAGTGCAGTTGCAGTTTTGAGTTTAGCAACCCCAAACATATATAAGCACAACTTAAACTTTTGAGTCCTGAAAAAAGACTGAATGTAACACTATGTTGTACGCCTGAAAATTTTGTTTTCGCAAGACGTAAAACTTCACTGACTCAAACAAGCTTATCTTTAGAAAAGCACTGGCAAATCAAAGCTGTATTTTGAGTTATCTTCGCTTAGCGAGGTTACAGAGGTTACAGGGGGGTGCTTGCTGGGCTTATTCTAGCGGGGGAGGTGGGCTGGGGAGCCCATAACTACCCTTCCCGCTCAAAAGGGAAAATTTTCAAAGATTTTCAGGTTTGCCGGAGATTTTTACTCATTTATTACATTTTTAAACCTAAATCACTCAATTTTTGTTGTAAAAATTCACTTTTACGTTGTATGCTGGATAGATAGCGCTATTTTTAGAAAATTTTGCAACCCCCCCAAATTCCTTGATCCTCGGATTTTGATGCCGGAAAGAAAGAAAAAATTCCTCAAATAAGCCCAGATCGATATGCAGATATTTCCTAATAGTCAAAGTGCCATTGCAAACACCAGTTGTTCACTTCAATTAACCAGTTGTTTTCAATTTTCTATAAGGTAAAAATTTCATATTTCCCCCCCCCCAAAATCCATCATATTGCATTACGTACATACGTACCCAGTTCATGCGGGAACTCCTCACAAAGGACAGCCACGGATATACTGATACCGGCATTGAGGGAGTTGGTAAAGGCAGCCCCAATGGACAGGCCATCAATGAAGTTATGGAGACCGTCCCCGAATAGGATCATCCAGGCCACCGTAGCTATCACCGATGTGTTGCCCTTCTCATACTGTATATCATGATCATGACTACAGAGGGCATGGGACATTTTCTGAGCCTAAACGCACACAATTTATGTAGGCATAAGGGACAAAACCTATTTATATAAAACCACAAAACCATTGGTACTAACTAACACACAAAGTATGTATATGCAATGAAGAAATATATATATATATATATATATGTACACGATAAATTCGGGTTCCAGGTGAAGGGCAGAGCGCACCCAAACCCGTAAAGGTAGCACAAAAGCGGCTTTTTATCAAAAGGGCCCCGAACTGATCTCTGTCACATCCCCTGGAGGAATTCAGATTCCACCAAGTCATCAAGTTTATATACTCGTAGTGTCCAGAAATTTGTCAGAGGTTTCCAGAAGTTGTTCTACTCGTTCGTTATGCTTAGACATAAAATTCGTAAAAAATGTAAGATGATCTTACTCCATTTTCAGCGACTCCAAGTTTTTACTCCTCTATTAACGAGATGAAGGACCACCCCTCCCTACACTCACTTTTTAGCCTAGAAGTGGCCAAGTGAAGCTGTCCCAATTCCATGAAATTTGAATGATATCTTGTCGAAAATTAGAGAAAGCACAATAGATTTTTAAATCGTAAGTACATAGTTTTGTTTAGTAAATTATCGGATAGCTAATCAATATGAAACACTTGCAAGCTTCAATTATATTGCTTTTTGCTTTAATCATATGCAAGCCCAATTTTGCACAGTAAACTGACGTAAACTATGGCAAAAACATTAAATAATATCCGGTTTTATTATACATAAGGAGATTACTGAAACGTGTTATTCAGGCAAAAAACAAAATCTTCTAAAGTTATGTCAGGATTTGCTGACAGAGCTATAAATCTTTACTGTAATTGATTGCACTTGAAACGATGAATTCATGTAACTATACGCAACGAAGCGACAGTCATGCGCGAACGAAGGCATTCTGAAATTAGTCGTGAAGTTTACTTAAAACATACAATTTGTTTTAATTCCATAAAATAACCTCAACAGATACGTAGATGAAGACGGCATCGAAATTAGCATTTGTTGCTTTACAATCTACCACAGAATTATTTCTAATGGCTAAGCTACCATAGGCCAGAAAATAATTTCGGGGGTCTAAAAGTGATCAAGTTAATTTATCTGGGCTTATTCCAGGAAATTTTTCTTGCAACTCTTTGGGGGGGGGGGGGGGGGGGGGGGGGGGGGGGGGCAATTGTTTTGGGCATGGAAAAATGTTTAACAAAATTTTACAGGTTTCGATCTCCCACTGGGATCTGGCCCCCACACGTTAATGTTAGACACGTAATCTGCTCTGCAGTGGATAAACAGCAAACTGATGGATAAGCTCATACACTTATACATTTAAAATTAAAGCAACATGGAATGTAGCGGGAATTAGCTCTGCAACACTACGTATTACTTATATATAGCGTTTGCAGTCTCTTTGCAACTGCAAGCGTGGACTACTCCAACAACCTGGGTTTATTTTACTGGCTGGGCGCCTCCCCCCCACTCGAGCACCTCCCCCACTTTTTTGGGCTTCCCCACCACTCACCCTAAGGTGTCCAGCAATTGCCATATTTTTAGGATTTTTGGTCAAAATTTTCAATATTTTTCCTTTTTTGATGCTAAAACTTGATTTTTGAGCACTTTTAAGCATAGTTATAGCAGTGTATGTGGAAAACAGGCTATTTATATATACAGCATTTTTAGCATTTTTGGCCCATTTTATTCCCCCTTTTCGACCTCTTCCCCACTCTCCCCCACTTATATTTGCCGAAAATAAACGCAGACAACTGTAAGCAAGGTACACGCATAGGTGTAACACACAACTGCGATGCTTCTAGAAACTACAATACAGAAAAACAATTCAAAAACAGTACAAATATCTTTAAACTACAAGAAAGCTCCTGCGAAAGCTAGTGTAATTCGCAAATCGCAAGCAATACGCTTAATTTGAAAACGTAATGAAAGCTTTCTTTTTGAGGAGTATAAGTTTTTAAAAAAATTAGTGTTTCGCTAATAAAAACAAAAAATTCAGAGAAGCCAACACAGAACCTTCGTTAGTTTTTTTGGAAAATGATGGCGATTTTGTAACGCAGTATGACACACAATGGTGATGTTTCGACAAAAATGACCTCAAATTGTCGTAAATTTTCCTAGCTTTCTGGAAAAAGCAATTTAATTGCACGATGTAAGTACAAGAGCTGTATGTACTGTTTTTATGTATCGTACTAGACATGAGTTAGTCTACTGGACTAGATCTCAACATTTACGTATATATTAAACGTACACTACATATTAAACGTATAAATACGTACATTAAAACTAAACATGTTAGCATCTAAAATCTGACAGAAAAATGCGTGCAGAAGTCTCTGATCACTTATACAGCATTTGATATTCATCAGAGACACATAACAATAACATCATATTATTTTCCGAACCCACGCGATGCGAGGAAAATACTTATATGTCAAAGTTAAAGTTTGGAAAATTCTGAAACCGACTGTTTATTTTGGCAAATTACCCAGAACATAAGAGTTAACAAATTCTTTCATTCCGCTTAATGTTCCCAACTGAAAACACACAAGAGCGAAAAAATCGGTCAAAGTTTTAGCTTTTTTAGCGCTTCTCAATTTTGAAAATCCTTTGATCTTTTCTGCTTGACAAATTTGAGGTATACACCACTGCTCGCTCAGTACGTACCTAACAAATTTTTCGTTTCATTTTCGGGACCGGTTAGACTTCGAATTTAACACAGTGAAAATAATTTTTCAAAACTTGCCAATATAAAGGTATCGATAAATTGCGTACAGATGACCATATGAGTTTCGTCTAATGCCACTCACAGCTAAACTCAACGATGTGACATCAGCTACATACGATGATTACTGTGCACAGAATAGCCCTTATTTCAATACAATTTTGAGGAAACAGTGTCCTGTCTTTATATGACAAATAACAAGTTTACCCCAAAAAACTCCCATTGAAACAACAATTGAAACCCAAACTCCTACAACATTTTCCTGACAAATTCCTCTTTATTATGAGGATTCCAAAATATATGAAGTAATGGGCCTCTGACGACAATTAGATGCCGTATAAGTGATCACAGTTTTCTACACACATTTTTGTGTCAGACTTTAGCTAGAGACCAACTAACTAGGGCTACCTGTGCATTAAACACCTCGCTGCAAGCACACGAAGAGGCAGGCCTTAGGGCCGCACCGCCTTCCACCTTAGCGGCAACACTGACGCTATCCTGCTGACATCTACAGCCCTCCCCATCGGCCCCGGCGGTTAGACCCAATTCCGCTGCCACATTGACCACCCCTTGCGACACAGATCTCCCTCCAGTCACGACATCTCTACGACAACGACAATTATCATCATCATCAACAGCAGCAGCAACAGGAGCAAGCACTCTCGCAGGAGGACTACCAGCACCACTAGAGCAGCTGCCAGGGGAGCTTTCCTCGCCCTCGGCGAGGCGCGGACGGAGTACCTTCGTCGGATTCTCTGTATCTGTATCGCCCTGACCCCGTTCCGGTCCTTCCGCCGCCAGATCACCATTCAGCAGCTGAGCCGTTGAGGACTGACTCAAGGCTCCACCACCTTCCCGTCCCGTTTCCGGCAAAAACGACAGGTCGGTCACTTCTGAGCGAGGACTGACCAGCATGACCGCTGCGGAGGAATCACCCGAAGAGGCCAGTCCGTTGCCATAGAAGGGCTCCAGGGGGAGGGGTCCCAGTTCCGCCTTGTGCGGCGAATGATGATGGTGATGGTGGTCGTCATCGTCCTGCGAAGGATGGGACGTCTGGAGCTGGAGGCGACGTTTTCGAGCCTAAAACAGGAGAAAGAAATAGACAGACAGTGGATTTAGTCATGCGTAACACAGTCTAAACTTTTAGGCAGATGCAATAAGTAACGTAATTGTAGATATGTCTGTCTGTGGCTTATGGTAAGGTGAAGGTAAGGTAAAGTAAAGTGTGGTTTATGTACGTATGTTCTTTACTGAGGGGGGCACTCCGGTCCCGCTTCCCCTCCATTCGAGGAGCAACCTACGTATATATATATTTCAAAATTTCGACCTTCCTCATGACCCACAATACGCATGTTGGGTCGCACCTGGACAGCCTATCTAAGGATCCCCCCTCATCCTAACGTGTTCTGACTTTCCTCCAGGATGTGCTGAGCTCTTTCTAGACGAAAACAAGTGGGGGTGGGGAATCCTAAATGGTCTAATGTCGCCAAAAATGAAGTAAAAAATAGTCTTAAAAATAGTAAAAAATTTTATGCGTATATATATGTACACACTGTTTTTCGCCTCTGCGTAAAAAGTGGTGGTGGGGCCGAGTGGGGAGCCCACAAAGAGGGGGCGGACCACCCCCCAGTAGAAAAAAGCCCAGCGATGAGGGCGGATGTGATCCGTCCTAACCACATTGGGTCCTCTCCCCCAAGCTGATCCTGGAGCAGAAAGAAGAGGAGGATCCAAAAAATGTCAAATTTAGCCATTTTACACCTAGTTTTCTGGCTTTTTCGAGGAGAGGGGGACGGATTTCTGGGGAGGGGGACAAATAGCTATTTTTACTGATGAGCTAAAAATTAAACTATTTTTAAACCTTAAAATAGCTAAAAATGCTTAAAAGATCTAAAAATCCGGCGAAGCCGGAAAATTTTTTCAAAAACTTTCTGTCAAAACCCCTTTCTTCTGTTGACTTTTGAAGTCTAAGGGGGCCGGCAGGCTCTAATCCTGGAGGGGGGGGGCGCCCCCCGTAGGAAAAAACCAGATTTTCAAAATTTCGTCCGATTTTGAATGGGTTTGTCGCAATTTTAGCATAAAAACGCCTACGAGAATCTTCTGAGATCATACAGTTATCCTCCTATCCAACTCCTAAATATCAGCTTAGAAAATGTACGTATCTTTCGGCATAACTTAAGATATATATAACCAGCCAAGAAAATACTTAGCATATATATTTAGTTGTTTACGCAAAGCTTGGACAATCTATAAGCAAGCACATTCCTCAATGATCTATACCCTTTTCCTACGTACGCATATACATACAATATGTATACTATTCGTAGAGGCTGGTTATAATATAATTTGTGTGGACTATAGCTAGTAACTAAAGTATATATCACAAAAACATATCCGCAAAGTAGGCATACGTGTAGGCAGATATTTTTTAGCTAAATTCTCCGTCACAATTTGCCCGACCCGAGCTGTAAACAAGCCAGCTTGATAGACAGGCTAGCAAGGAAAAAAAGGAAGCCAAATAGGCTTCCTCTACTTGTGTACATACGTATATATACACTTTCAAAACAACAATTATGACGCAATAATATTATTGTGAATAACAATTCCCATTTGACTAAGTTTCTCGCATGATGTTATTGTTCGCTCTTTCCTGCTGTGAGATAACAACAGACACAGACAGACAGACAGACAAAAGTGTCAGAGAAAGGTTGCAAAAGTGCTCATGTGACATTTGATCAAAAACAGAGATATCAAATGGGCATATATATATATACGTAGGTAGAGCTTCTACAGGATGAACCAATTTCGACCGGAGCTAAACGTCTGCTTTTTACCGAATTCCGTCAAACACTCGTACGGGTTTCGCAGAAAGGATGATCTCGCACGTAGATCGGATCCACATTTCGAGCTGGAAAGCTCCATTTTTTAGAAAAAGAAAAATGAAAAAGGGTGGGGGGAGGCGCAAATTACAATCGACGTTTGCTGGTTGAAGAAGTTAGTTTTTAGTACGTGTCATTGCCCACATCAACAATTTTGACAGGATTATGGCCCAAAAAAGTTAGTAATGCCTACCTTAGGATCTACACTATGCATGTATGAATGCGTAATCATAAATATCGACATGACTACAAACAGGGTTTATAGTTTCTTTCACAATTTGCGTCGGTGCTGCGCCAGGAAAAATTTTATTGCGTCAGGAATTGCGGTCGCCGCGTCAAAAATTAAACGTTCTTTTTCTGTTAATAAGCATTATTTCATTTGTTAATAAACATTATTATACGTACTGTACAGCTTTTGCAGGTTACAAATCATGGCCGAAACTGTACAGAAAACCTGTACACACATACACATGTACGAATATAGGTATGTACGTATGTACCATGTACGTATATGTAGGTGGTGGTAAGTGTATGAACGAATACGAACGTTTGAAACGATTTATACAAAATTATCAAAGCAAGCCAGAAAAACTGTACACGAAAATAGTAAAGAAGGTAAAATTAAAGCCCGCAGATTAGCAAGAGCTTTCGCTTACATTACGCAATCGCCGATTGTCTATATAAAGCTATAAAACAAATGTTAGATTAAAAACAATATGCATTATGTAGAATTTACTTCATCGATTTTTCCTAACAAAACAACAAGAGCATAGCTCCGGTCCAAATAATACCATGGTTTGAAATATAACCTCTATGTCTAATACCTAATGTCCAAATAGAATCAAATCCTTTCACAGCAAGACTGCGACATCTTTTCGGTCAGAAACTACACACAAGTTTGTCACTCATACAAAAATATATAGTCATTGCAATAAATGTGTGGTTGCTATTGTACCTTTCGATATTCCATGGTCAACTTAATGGCTCTATCGGCAATGAAGAAGAGGTAGATGCCAAACACGCACATCCAAGACTTGACCAGATACTCATGACCACTCAGCGTCAGGTCGAATGCCTTCAACAGAAAACATCAGCTCAGTACGGAGGACAACAATTCACGAAGATTCTAGTTTATGATATATTTTAAGAAACCTTTATGACGTTTGTGGGGGAGTTCATTTACTTACGTAAGTCTTCCCCTAGTGGATGGTGACGAGGGGAGAGGGGGGGGGCAACACACCGAAAATGGAGTAGTGCAGATTTTTTAAAAAATTGCTAGAGATGGCTACTTTAAAGATGCAAGTCCAAAAAGATCCAGTGCGGCTGCAGGAAAAGTTTTCAGAACTTGGCGTAAAAATGCTACGTAGATACAATTTAGCTATTCTTCGGTTATGGGGCAGACCCGAAATTTATGGGACAGTTTTCGTGGTGGTTCCTCGAGAGGGAGGGAAGGCACCCTAAAAATAAACCAGAATACAATCTACGTTCAAATCAGTGGCGCAGCCAGGACTTTGTGACGGGGCATGCGGACATGGGCGTATCCAAGGGGGTTTGGGTTTTCTTTAGTGGGGGGCGCCCCCACTCGACCCCGTCCCCCCCCCCCCACTTTTTTGGGCTCCCCCCCCACTCACTACGGTGGCCAGAAAATGCCAAATTTTAAGGATTTTTGGTCAAAATTTTCAAAATTTTTCCGGCGTTGCCGGATTTTTTGGTCAAAAATCGTCTATTTTGGTATACTAAAACTTGATTTTTGAGCACTTTCGAGCTTAGTTGTAGCAGCATATGTAGAGAACACGTAATTTCTACGGTATTTTTAGCATTTTTAGCCCATTTTATCCCCCCACTTTTGGTCTTCCCCCCCACAAGTGGAGGGAAGCCCCCCACTCTTTTTTGGCCTAGAGAAAACCAGGGGAGTTTGGAACATCCTCTTTCCGTCCGATCCCTCTGGAGTTTTGGGGGAGATAAAAAATTGAGCTCTTTTCGGATATTTTTTTAGGATTTTGAAACTGGGAAGCTTCGCCTCCCCTACACGGGGGAAATGGGGGATGTACCAAAAATAATTGGAGGCCAAGCAAGACCAATATACCTAAATTTTCATCTAAAAAGCTAAATGCGCTTTATAAATTAGATAAAAATTGAGAAATCTTTGAAAATTTTACCTCGCAAACTTTTTCGACACGTTTGGGCGACAGCCGATTTGAGGAGGGTTAGGAAAACTTATTTAGGAGGAGGGTAGGTGAGTGTGACCCCTCCATTTGGGGGGGGAGGGGTCCGTACATTGCCAGAACAATGTTGGCTGCTCCATTCGAAAGAACGGGTTGTGTTTAAGATGGTAATTTCTGTTGGAGACATCAACTTTGAACCGTTATTACACACTCATTACTTGGAGTTAAGAAGCCATTTTTGTAGCAAAGTGTAGCTTAACATTTTCCCTTTTTAATGAATACAATGAAACTAGTATATATTGATTTGAGAAAAGTTTTTAACGGATTCTTGAAGAAGTGCAATTTTTTAGATTTATCGCAGACTGAAGTAATTTTTTTCGTGAGACATCGGTTACATAGTTCGATACCGCTATCAAATACAGTACAGCTCATTTCAAAGTGAGTTTGAAGCGATGTCGCAAAAGCAAATTACGCGACATTTTTCGCGAAATGTCGTTAATTTTTGGCGACATTTCTCTAAGATTTTGGAAGATTTCGCGAATTTTTAAGCGAAATGTCGCAAATTTCGCGACATTTCGCCAGATTTGGGACTTCGCCTCAAACGCACTTTGAAATGAGCTGTACTGTAGTTGAAGACCCTTTTTAATTATATATTGTGAAAACGCTCTTCGTTATGGAGAAACTAGTTAAAGTTAAATTAGTTAAAACGTATGCACAACCTAGATTTTGCCTACTTTTATCAACTTTGATTTTGATTATGCAGTTTTAATTTAAATTTAATTAGCGTCGACGGCGCAAAATTATTGCTTTTCTTCTTGCTCTGTTTTGTAGAAAATAATTTTTTACCTCCGAATCCTGACGGGGCATCCGGCCGCATGCCCCCTGGCTGCGCCCCTGGTTCAAATAACAAATAAGGAAAACGTCCTACTGAACCAACTCCACAGAAACTTGGGAACGCCAAGGAAATTAGTTAAATTAGTTCTCAAAACGTAGTTACAATCTAACCTTTCTAGCCAACATTTAGACGGTTTTGAAAAAAATTTGCGTTTTCATGCAACATGCATTAAAGTCTTGGTTCATTTCAGCCAAATAAATAATTTGAGGGGGTTTCTTCATATCCATCAAAAGTTGACTGAAATTTCGAAGTCTAATCCAACCTCAAAATTTGCTGCCATGAGCTCAAAACAAAGTTAATTAATTGCGAAGTTTTTAAACTTCACGAAATTCGCTAAATCTTAGCTGTTAATTTGAGGGGCTTATCCATATCCACCTAAAATTTACAGGAAATCTTTAAAATCTAGTGAAGAGTCGACTCCAGATTTGCTACCTTCACGGAGTTTGCTAAAGCCTAGAGAAGTTCAAGCAATTTCGCGAAATTCGCCAAGACATTAACGACGTTCCAGTAAAGCGAACCTTGAAGGAACTTTAATGAAATGTCAGCAACTCCAATGAAATTTTAGCAACTTCACAACTGCGCTAAAATCTTCGCGAACTTCGCAAAAAGACTGCAAACTTCGCTAAGCCTTAGTAAACTCAGAGGGAAGGAAATATTAATCTGAACTACATTTTAAATTGTCTGTGAGTTTTTGGTGGATGTGGCGAAACACCCCCCCCCCCCAAAACTAGCTAGCTAAAGAATTCGCGAAGTTTTCTACATTTTTCGTGAACTTCTCTACGTTCACAAAAATGTCGCTAGCTTCAAAAACATAACTGTGTTTTATGTCCCACAAAGTATATACATTGTATACTCACAAGTAACAAAAATGCTCCGCACAAAAGAGGATAATATGTGTGTTGGGCCTTGTATGTCTATAATTTAAATTCCGATTGTGAAAGTAAAGGCATAAATCCGACACAGCAACTTTTGGTGGATGGTTCCATGGCGAAAGTTCTTCCGTTCGCTTAGAACTTTAATTTGACACAAATTTGACCGCTTTTGACAACTTTTATTTTTGACATAAAGTCGCTAAGTCCCCACCCCACCCAACTACAGCACTGTACAACCACTTTTGTTACGCAGTTCTACGACAAAAGTTGCTCAGCTCACTTAGGGCTTTCATTTGATGCCAAATTTGACCACTTTTGAAAAATTTTATTTTTGACCCAAAATCGCCTAAGTCCCCACCCCACCACACCACAGCACTCTACAGACACCTTGAGCATCCAGTTCTATGACAAAAGTTGCTCAGCTAGCTTAGGGCTTTCATTTGATATAAAATCTGACCACTTTTGAAAATTTTTATTTTCGACCACTTGACCCCCCACCTGACTGACCCTTCAAACGGCAAAGTAGAACCAGCCCAGCAAAATAGGTACGTCGGACGGCAAAAAGAATACCGGGAATGAGCTGGGCACACCAGAAAACCCCTACAGACAAAGTTTTGAGAGGCCAGGCAAAGCCTACTATGGACCTCCAGGAAGCGGTTTCCGACTTGACCCTCCCGACGGCAAAGTGGAACCAGTCCAGCAAGATGGGTGGGACTGACGGTAAAACTGACTGCGGGAATCGATTCTCCGTGCCAGAAAACCATTGTATGGAAGATTTGAGCTTTCACAGTTGAATAGATAGCGAGAAATTTCGATTTTTCATTTTTCGAATTTTCGCCAATTTTGACGGGCCACCGTGGTCGCTAGGGAAGTGATAGAGAAACGCAACCTGGACCGTTAGTTAGTTCAATACATGTAATTTCTGAATATAAAAAGAAATCAGCTCCAACTCGTAACGTTCGACCTGAGCGACGACCACAAAAATGGTCACTTTTCGCTATGAGCCGACTTCGCGGCCAAACTGCGGCGCTGTGGCGCAGCTGCGGCGCAAAGTTGCGATTCTTAAATTCTTTATAGGGTACTTCTAGACCCTATAGCCCTTTAGGTCGGCCCACCGCTGCAGTTCACGTGAAAGCGGCGAACATTATGTTCAATACAACCATCAAATAGGAGAAACCGGAAAAAAACATCGCCGCCATAACCGGTCCGGAGCGCAACTTTTTAACGGTAAGTGATACGGGGCTGAAACTTCACAGACATACTAAACTCGATGTGCTCTACAGTTTGCGCATGAAATCTGCGCGGGATCTGCGCAGGATTTTGCGCAGCTTATTTTACACTGTCTCCAGCCACTTTTCACACATATTATAGCAAGCTTAACAAAAAAAATCAAAATTCGGTTTTTTGGCTGGAACTTTCGCAAAGCTAAACCAAATCGATTACTTTGAAGACCCATGGATAGGTCTTGGGCTAAGCTTTAAAACCACCCCGGTTTCGTTGCTCTACGGCCTACCAGTGGACGAAAATGTGTGATTTTTTTTGTTAAAGGTTTAACAAATAAAAAATCACCCGTTAACAAAAAAAATCAGTGGCGGATCGGATCCCAGAGAGCAGCTAGCAACTTTTTCTCATCAGTTTTGGATAGAGCGCACTAAATAAGAATTTAGAACCCCAAACCGCTAACCTAGTGCTCCAACTAAGGCAACTGACCCCGCCGAAGTCTTAGTGGTCACTGATGGCCCCCGACAGCGTCCAGTATGAAGCCTGGTGGCTCTAAAGTGCCGTTTTAAAGGCTAAAACGTTGTTTTTTCGTGTTTGTGAATGATTATAACCTATTTCCAGGTATTTTGGCAGAGAAACTCAGAATTTCGTATGTTGCTGGGGTATGACCCACGGTCACGTGACCCCTGCCGGACCCGTCCGGACCCTCCAGGTACCAACTGGACAGTCCGAAGTGGCTATAAACATGTCCTAGGGGGTTTTCGAGGGCGCTGAATTCAAATCTAGCATTAGTTTTTAGGTAACTATGGTCTAATACTGACTTCTGGGATCACGTTTACCGTCGGACGGTCCAGGCCTGGCTGGCTGGTTACCAGGTTGGACTCCCAGAAGTGTCAGGTAACCTCAAAAACAACGTATATAAGGGTTTTCGAGGTCGCTGAGCTCGATTTTGACGTTAGTTTTGCTCTAGCTGCTGTTCTGACTTCAGTAACAAAACATAAAAATGATTTTTTATTTGTTAAAATTTTAACAAAAAAAAATCACCCACCCCAGGACGGCTCAGAGGTCCGACTGGGAACTTCTATATATGTATCGATAGCCCACAGTCAGGACATGTCACATGCACAATATGGGTTGCCTAGAGTTTTCCTTTAGCAAATAGCAGCCGAAATTCGAACTTCGGTCATGAACGTTTTTGAGGTCACTTTTGGGTACCCTCACTTAAAGGTCTGCCCTGAACGCATGGAGAGGGCCTAGGGGCTCAAACTCACAGGCTGTAATGTCGAGATGTGTGGCTATCACCATGCAAAAAATTGGGTCTCTGCGACTTTCCTGTGACTCAGGGTGGGGTGATTTTTTTTTGTTAAAATTTCGGGTGATTTTTTTGTTAAGCTTGCTATATAGGGGTCGCTGCCGCGACCCCTATGATAATATTCTATTCCAAACTCCAAACATTGAGCAAGTTACGGCACGACAAAACTAATACTGCACAAAAGGGTAGTACCACCATCGTCATTTGAAATCACTGTAAATACGTTTGTGAGCAAACGTATACCTGTGGTAGGAGATGGAACACAGCACTCCCACTGAGGGATCCGACACCAAGGCCCACAAAGTAGATCAGGAGCTGATAGTAGAGGCGCTTGCTGACGAGGGGCATGAGGGCGATCCCGCCCGCTGCGCAGAGACTGATCAGGGTCACAAAGAGGAGGCCAATGCCCCAGACTAAAACACATACAAACAGAAAAGCTCATTATCAGTGTCAGTGTCAATGCTAAATTAGAAAAATCCTCCTAGCCCAGTATAGGCATACTATTGATCCAGCTGGCTGTCCCTCCCCCTGTGCCCCTAACTACAGGAAGAGGAAACGCTCGAGCACTTGCTCTTGAGCTGTCCCAGGATATCGATAATTGATTGCTCCCAAGGCCTGGCCGTCATGTGGGGTGCTACGATTTCGCCGAGGTACCGGGCACCTTTAGTCCGGCTATATGGTCTCAGCGATTGGCTACAGATAGGATGATGATGAATTAGAGAAGTGGGTGAAAGTGAAATGCCACCTCCGTGGGAAATCCGATGGACACGGGCCAAATGGAGATCTCCGCATAGATAAAATGTAAATAACCATATATACGTATATATATACGTACCTATACATACTATACATAAGTACACTTTCGCAAAACTATACGTATGGCCAAGAAGTTGTCTTCTGTCGCGAAGTCGAGACATCAGAAGTTTCCTCCAGGAAACCAAAAAACATATATACACACCCAGCAAGCGAAAGCTTATATACACATAAGTAACACAAACGCACGGAACATACTCTGAGCGTTAGACGGCGGCACCACAGCATGGGAAGCTCCAGTTTCCGAGTGTGGGAGAGATGTAACAGGAGCCAAGCCAGAAACATTAGCACACAATTCCAGCAGGTCGTACTCGCTCAGAGTCGTCATTCTTCAAACAAATATGATAAACCCTGTAAAAGAAATTAAATTAGCTCAAATTAGGGTGGATATGTATGTATGTATGCATCACAACCCAGCTGTCTATCCTTAACTGGTCGGTAAATGGGTACCACTGCGGTGGGAAGATAACAGGAGTCTGTGCTCTGGCGTAATGCCTGATGAAAGGCTGGCTCCCCTTCCACAGATGTAGCCAACATTAGAGTTGTCGCTCCTGGCTTCGGGCCGTAAATCCGGAGATAAGCACCGGCACCCTTCCTATAACCTTCGGTAGGTTGGAGTTCTCTCCAGGGGTCACTTTACCTTTACCTTACGTTTACGTACGTATGTATATGCTGTATAGAGGTCGGGGGAAAAAACCAAGGTAGTCACTTTTTGGACTCTGCAGAACTACCCAGTGGAGCAATCCGGCTTTAAATTATTTTCTTATCAAGCCCTGTCTAGACTGTCATTTTGGTATATAAATCGCCTCTCTAGGTCCTGTCGTTAATTAGTAATTAACGGTTAATTAGCCGGGGTAAAAAACCAATGGCGGGAAAAAACCAACCGGTGGGAAAAAACCAACCCCAGTATTCGGTCAGGGTAAATCATATTAGCGATTTTATGCATGCAACAGGTTAAATCGGCGTCGCTGACTTCATATCTGCACTTATTTTTGTGATATTCCGTATAATAAGTGAGAAAATCAAACATCAATATTTGCAACATCAACTGGCTAGGTTTCATCAAATTTGCCAGTTTCTATGTTAAAATGCAAAAATTTGTAAATCTTTCGAAATTCGATGAAATAAATTAAAATAAACGTTGTTTCAGTGTTTTTTCGCGTATTTCTTTGTCCCAGAGTACTTTTTGGCAGCTTTAGCTGAGCCAAACAGCCGATCCGCCGAAATGAGGTTTTTACCGGCTAGCACAAAATTGCCAAGTCAAAATGCAATTTTGAGCTGTTCACGTGAAAGAACGCATTAGACTTGCTATGTGGATGGCTTTTGAGCAACTAAGAACCATTTTTGCGAGTTTGGCAGCAAAAGCAAAAATTGGTTTTTTCCCCACCCCTTGGTTTTTCCCATTTTGTAAAAATTCTGCTGGCAGCTTGCCAAGCGTCGCAGGAAGGCGAGACCGACATTTTTGGAAAGAGCACATGTTGTTCTCATAGAACCCATTAAAAGTTATTATCTAACTGCTATGGAAAATTTTTTACAGGCCTTCAAAAATAGGCAAATTTTGAATTTTTGGGGGGTCAAAAATGCCAAAATTTTCAAAATGTCACAAAATGCACAAAAGTGGTCCGATTTAGCTCAAATTTGGTGTGGTAGGTGGGATAGGCCCTACCAACTTGCATGCAAAATTTGAGCCCGCTAGCTCATCCCCATCGCCCAATGGGGGGTTGGTTTTTTCCCCACCACTTGCGGGTTGGTTTTTTCCCCGACCTCTATATCATTGGGGTCGCGGAGTGAAAATGGTCGAATGACCGTGTGAAACAAGGCTGCGCAGAAGCTGCGCAGATTCCTGCGCAGATTATGTGCGCAAAAAATTGTACGTGTCGAGTTTAGTATGTTCCTGAAGTTTCATCCCCGTACCACTTTCCGTTAAAAAGTTGCGCCAAAGTTCGCTTTCGAAAGTGATGTTTTTTCCCGGTTCTCCGCTTTGACGTTTGGTAAGGGGGTTTTGTAGCTTTAATAACAACAGATAGAAAAATTTTTGCCTATAGAAACTATATATATTCTTGGAGCTCGCAACAAAAATAAGCCGATAGGCTAGTTTTTCTGCCTCCCAGAGCCTGAAAAAATTTTTGGCGGGGGGCCAAAGTCGGCCAAAACGTCACCTTAAGTCAGACAGCGCTATATACGGGGCAATATACACTGCCCATATGGCTGAATAGGACACATATCAGGGTCGTCTAATTGCTATATGATCTTCCTGCCGGGGGCGTAAGTTTTGGGTACTGGCCTGCCAAATTTGGTGAATTTTGGGTCCAACTTTGAACTTAGTTTTTTCGCTTATTTTGCGACCTGGCTGGAAGGCTCAAATCTTGCATGCAAAGGCTTTTGCGGACGGAGAATCTATTCCCGCTATCAATTTTGCTGCCCGACTGACCCAAGTTGCTGGGCTGGTTCCACTTTGCCCTCTGGAGGGTCATGTCGGCAACCGCTACCTGGAGGCCCATACTAGGCTCTACTTGGCCTCTCAAAACTTTCTCTATAGGGGTTTTCTGGTGCGCCCAGCTCATTTCCGGTGTCCGTTTTGCTGTACAACGGACCCCTTTTGCTGGGCTGGGTCCAATTGACCGTCTGAGGGGGTCAGGTCGGTAAGGGTCAGGTGGTCCAAAATAAAATTTTTCAAAAGTGGTCAAATTTGGTACCAAATGAAAGCCCAAAGTGAGCTGAGCAACTATTGTCATAGAATTGCTTGCTCACAGTGGGTGTTGAGTGCTGTGGTGGGGTGGGGACGTAGGCGATTTTGGGCCAAATATGAAATTTTCCAAAAGTGGCCAAATTGTGGCTGCTTGCGCATGGTGTTCGGAAATATACTGTTGGTTCTTTTTTGCGCATAAATATGTAAAAGAATGAAAAACAAGAACCAAAAATGCTCCTTCGTCGCATGTAAAATACATATGAGTACTCTCAGGCAGGTTGTCCAAACACGGATTCTAGCCTGTAAAATGCATATAAGTGGCGCTGAGGTTGTAAATTAAGGAAAACAAGTTGCAACGGCTTAACATATGAGACGGTTCTACAACGAGGCTCATATTGGCGTCACAGTGCAGCCTCGTTAAAGATCATCAGATTAAAGAAAAAACGAATGAATAAAAATAATATGAAGATAACATTGTGGCCTGAAAGAAATGGACTGAACGAAGTGAACTGCGACACCTCAAGTTGAACTGTACATGCAAGCTGATGTTTCCCGAAACACGATGGCACCTATATACTATTTCTGGAAGCACTATGGTACACCTACCTGGGCTTTTTCTAGGCGAAAAAAGTGGGGGTGGGGAGAGGGGGGAGCCCCAAAATCGCTAAAAATGCGGTTAAAATAGCCGTTTTC
>JASAND010000061.1:0-74285 GCA_030248195.1 Trissonchulus latispiculum | reverse complement strand
TCTTCTCTGCTACGGCGATCCTCAGATGGGATTTGGGCCCTTGTTTGAATTGCATTGCTGGGATAGCCTGCTTTCGCTATATTTGGACAGTTTGGGTGACTACTGGCCCTTGCCATCGATTATGGCCCGCTAACTTTACGTCTGCGGCCCACTCATTTGGCTCGAATGTCCTATCTCATACAATTTCTTTTTGCTCGAAACAGTCTGTGGGACCTTTACTGCACTGCTTACCATCATATTATGCTCTGCCTACCTATATTCTGATTATTGTCTAATCTACTGGGTTTGGACTATATCTTATGCTGCCCGTCCTGCATGATGCGCTCTGCGGGACACCCTTTTGTGTTGCCCAGCTTTCTTTGCTTGATGCTGGTACTTTGGTGTTTGGACTCCCGGCCTCTTTACTGTTGGTCTGGGCTATTTTCTGTGTCTTTTTCCTGCATGACTCGCTCTGCTGGATTAATCTGTTTACCTTGGACAGGCCCATGGTTTGCACCGGTCTATTTACTGGTGGGTTAACTATTGTTCCGGTAGCCTGCGGTCTGTATTTGCTTTGCCGATCTTTGTTACTGTAGTTACTGTATTGGATTTTTCGGCATTATTCCATCTTTGGCTGTGAATCGTCGGATTGGGTCTATCTTATGCTTCGGTCCCCTGTTCTCAGGTTGGTGTGGGCATTTCTTCTGGCAGTCCCTGGTCGGATATGTGGCACTAACTCTGCCATTTGTTGCTCTGCCTTCTACGAACAGTTTGTGTGTTTCTCGGATGACTGTTCCCAGCTGATGCCATGGTTCCCGGCACGCCTTTGGACGTTTCCACCCCACCCGTTGTCTATTATATATATTATTTGCTTGTGTCTATTTATATTCCTTGTTTTTTGTAATCTTTTCGACCTATTTTTCTTCAATAGCTACGTTTTTGGGTTGATTGTTCATTTTGTAGTGTCATTACTTTTGTCATATTCTACACGTTTATTATATTTCCTACTTACTGTTACTATTAGGTTTGTTTTCTATACGTATTTTTGTTTGTTTCTAGTATATATATTATTAGTTTAGTCCTAACGCAAAACATCCATGACGTGACCGTGACTGTTGTTGTTTCTATGTGCTTTAATTGTATGTGTGGTCTTCCTATTTGCTTAGGGTTAGTTTGTAGTTGGGGTATAGCTGGCGGGAAACGTGCAGTGGGTTGTGTCCCCGAAGTATTGTCTCTAGTGGTCGTGGTTCTAAGTCCGGAGGTTACTACAGGTGTACTTGTGTCACAATTGTCTATGTACTTGTATTGTTTTGAAGTGTAGTTTGTTCGTTTGTTCGTTTGTCAGTTAGTCAGTTAGTTTGTTTCGTTTCGGTCACAGCCGACACAGTTTTACCCAGTCGCAGTTCGAAGAGTCATGCCGAGCTGACTGTGAGCCACGTAGTTCGTAGGCGGTGGGGATCGTTTGGCTCCACTTTTAATGTACGTAGTTTCTTAACACCAAGTTTTACCACTAATAATACTAACAGGTACCAACACTAACATAACACAAGTTTTACCATTGTCTAATTTACTGTGTGACACCTGTGGTAATCGCCGCGCGGGGGGCCGGCGGCGGCAAAGAGGGGGTATTTTGTGGGATATTATCCATTGTATGCGTAAATTACACTGCGCAACAGCGCAGCAGTGTGGCGCAGAAGCGCATTGTTCTCATAAAGTTAGCGCGACAGTACGTTTAAATTATCGAATGTCCAACAATTCAAATGTTTACTTATGCGTGAATGATAAAGCTAATTTCTTTTCTGGGCTAGCTACAGCAGTAGTTTCGCAACTATAAAAGGAAGCTTTGCGAAGACTTCAGTGCAGTTGTGTCAATTTTTGGTTGGGGAGAAGTCGGGTTTTGCTGGGTTGGTCATTGTCAAAGTTGGGCTCTCAAAGTTTAGTATGTTTTGCAAATATTGTATTTTGTCTTTGAGTGATGGTCTGAAATAGTTTTTGGTTCTATTCAAGTTTGTCGTAACTCTTGCAAAGTAAAGTCACGTTATGGTTTTCTCATTTTCTAAGTAGTTTTAGGGCTCTCTTTTATATTCGAATTCTACCAGTTGCTCTATATTCTCCGAGAGATTCTACATCTAGGCATCACACACCGAGCACGAACCGAGCAATTGTTTATCATAAAGTATTCTTTTTACTAGGCAAGTTACATGACTTTCCTACAGTAGGTAGGAGTCCCGTAATGGGCCGACGCCGGGTCCCAAGCCCGGGGGGAAGAACACAGAGGGACGGAATTGAGAGAATTGGGCATGTAAGAAATTAATGTATGAGAGGAATATGGTTGAAAAGTTTGATGTGTAGAGGGGACAACGGGTATAAATGGGGTCCGTAATAGATGTACCGGTGATTGGCGGTAATATAGGTAATATAGGTAATATAGGCTTAGGTAATATAGAATAGAATGGCGTTACTCTGGAAAGGGTTGTAGGTTGTTTGAAGTAGGTCGCAATCCAATGATTGCGGGTCGAAAACCGGATACTATACTACTTTTGCTTGGATTGTTGTGTGTGCTTTGTTTGTTTGGGATTGACTGTCTGTCGGGGCTTACGCCCACTGTATGTACGTACGTTTAGTAAATCATTTATCTTACGGCCTTGTTATTTTGGTAGGTTAGGGTTAGTTGTTAGACTAGGCAGGTAGGAATATCATATTTGTTTGTGTAACTTTATAGTTTGGCGAGGCTTCCCCGTCCTGGTTCCTGACAGCCAGGTCCGTTATCTATTGAGCGACAGATCCTCCGACAATTACTTGTCGGGTAGGCAATTGAAGAATCACATTTGCGCTACAATAGTATGTTCTAAACACATGTTCAAAGTTGTAGTGCAGTATCTTTTATAAATCGAAACATTTTTCTGCCACTAACTTTTAAACCAACTTTTCCATTTTCCCATGTTAACACATGCCAAGGTCACGTTTGATTGGCTGTACAAAACCACAAAAGCAATATTACGCAAAACAATCTTGTCTTGTTTTGAGGACCCGTGGGGACCACAAAATATGTGAAAATGAGCAAAATCGGAGGTGGTCCAGAAATCGACAAGAAAGCACTCCCCCCCCCCGCTTAAAAGGCCCATTTCAGTAGTACGCCAATAATCTTTAATACTGAAAAGCAACTATTTTCTGATAAACGTTTCATCATTCCAACTAATTAGGCTAATGTTTACTTCACTAAATTTATATCACTACATCAAAAGCGTTGGAATGATATCTACAACGGCACGTTCTGGTTGAACTTGGAAAAAGCCCTTGTTAATTGAATTGATAGCTAACTATAATTGATGAAAAATAGCATGCACTCCAATTAATTGTTTTCTGGACTGTAATCTGTTACAGTTTAATTTGGACCGAACAGTCGTGATTACAATACAATTTTGGGATCGCACCCAATGACATTAGATGTACAGTTGTACACACATGCAAATATGGATGTAAAAGTTCTACATTCCTTTCCTAGTAAATATATACGTCATACCACTTCAGGAAGCTTAACACAATTGTTCGCTCCTATAAAAGGTTGGTAATGGGAAAATATATAGGTATTTCAAGAGGGGACGAATATCTTCTAGGCTTTCCAGGTTTCCAGGTTTCCAGGTTTGCCTAGTGCGCAAAAAGTCGTGGGTTCGAGTCCCACCGGAGGTCCGAATTTTTCGGACCTTCGGTGGTACATGACTTTCTTCTTCTTTCTCATTCATCAGAACAGAACGACTATGATTTATCTCGCTGCGAGGGCAACGAAATTCCTACTGGGTGGTCTTCTCAATTTAATTTTGACCATATTATAGGAACAAGTTAGGTTACGTATATACCATTATTTGCATTATATGCAACATCACCGAGTCCAGTACATACTTTTACCCTGAGTAGAAGCGGGACGTCTTGCAAACATACTTCCAATTCACGCCCTTCAGAATGGGATATCAGCCTCTGCTCAAGGCAAGATCAAGATCTGGAGGGGTCAAAGGACAAATTCAGCAAAATAACGGACATCAACTAATGAAGGGTGTTGCCTTTTTTTGCGAAAAAGGGCCAATCCAAAAATGATGCCGTTCTATCCAACTCCAACAATTTCGAAAGTTACAGCGCTTGAACAGCACTCTGCCCAAAGGAAAAGCACCACCGAGTGTCCTTGAAAGGAGATTTTCTGAAAGCTGCAGTCTTTTTGTAGGCCAATGAATAGTTATATATCTAATGGTATCTAGCTTTTAAAATACTGCTTAAGGCCGTTTCACACGATCAAACTTTGATCAAAGTTTTCTTTGTCAAAAAACTTTGAGTCAAAGTTTCGGCGCCAAAGTCTTTCTTTCACACGTTCAAATATTTGGCGCCAAACTTTGGCGCGCGGTAGATTAAATGCACACTGTTTTTGCATTGTTTGATATAGAAAATTTTATTTTTTGATATAGAAAATTTTATTTTGAACACCTTTTGATTGAATTTTAAATTTAATTTTAATTTTAAATCTAATTTTAAGTTATCTTGAAAAATCTGAAAGTTTTCGGGAAAATTAAACTGAATTTAAACGCAGAAACAGTGCGCCCGTTTTCATTTTAGGAATTTTTTGGTATTAAATGAATAAAACTAAGTTAGCAGCATTTTTGCTTTTAATTGCTGATGATGAGGAAGACCCAGGAACCTATACTGCCCGGAAACGTAGGAAAGTTTGGACACGGGATTGGATCCTACGGCGCAGTACACACGGTTGCTTTGAAAATTTGATGAGGGAATTGGCTCTGGAGGACCATCAGGCCTATCGGAAATGGATTCGAATGGACACCGCTACATTCGATGAATTAGTAGCTTTGTTGACTCCCCATCTTTATCGACAGGATACCGTTATGAGACAGGCAATTACCGTTCAGGAGAGGCTGGCTGTCACCTTAAGACATCTCGCTACTGGTATGAAAATTTTAATATTTTTATTAATCATTTTAACTTAGAAGACTGCGGTTTTTCAAACTGATAGTTCACTTAAACTGCAACTACAATATAGATAATTTGCATACACTATTTTGGCATGTTTCGGCACGACATTGGTACAGAGTCAATACAAAGTTGAAACCAAATTGTTGTTCCAAAAACCAAAGATGGCAACAAGTGAAAGTAAACAAGTAAACCAAGTTAGTTGCATTAGCTGGAAACTAATAATGAAATTTTTTAACAAAAGCTCTATATTTGCAGGTTATTTAGAAACAAGTTGTAGTTAGTTAATGCAACTATTGGTTTACAGCAATCATACAAAAGGTTACAAATTCTTCATGGTAGCGTAAGTACTACCGCCGCTGGCTTGGGTAACCGTATAAGCCGCGAAGTCCGGAGCGGGTGATGGGCTCGGACCCGGTTCAGATGGCGATGATGCGTAAAAGTAACCGGGAGAATTAGTGGCAGAAGGAGTGGAATATTGCGTAGATGGTCGCGGAGGAAACTTCACTCGCAAAAGGGCTTGCTGGATTTCAATCTTTGCCAATGATTGTTCGTATGGAGACATCTTCCGTAGTTCCGCCGCGATCATCCTCCCGAAATGCTCCAGATCGTCTTCCGGTTCCATCAGTTTATTGTAAACGTTAGCCATCATTTGTGCCTTCGGGGATTCCGACTCAGTTGACTTAAGATCCTTGATGCGTCGTTTCTTCATCTTCGGAGGAATAGCTGACGGAGTAACGGACTGATCAGCTGTGGGTGCCGGCTGCTCAGCGGCCTCAGAGTTTGATCCAGAAATTGGCGCTGTGGTTTCAACGTCCTCGTCTGCATTTTTCTCTTCCTGTTCCTGTTCTTCTTCTTCTTCTTCCCGCTCAATGAAGGGAGACTTAGGTTGATCTTCTCCAACAGGTTCATCAAGATTAGACTGACTGTCCGCAATTTCGGAAAAGACATCGCGCAGGAATTGAAGACGTTGGTAGTGCTTCCATTTGACAATTGGATCTCCAGAAGCACCGGATCTCTTTGCCGCTTCCACTTTCTTCAACTCCTGACGGAATTGGGTTTTCAACGTGTTCAACTTGGTCTTGATCATATCCACTAAAACAAAAAATGAAAATGGTATTTTACTTTAATCAAATATTTTGTTTTAGGCGAAACAATCCAGTCGATGTCGTATTCCTTCCGTCTGTCGATTGCAAGCATCAGCACAATAATCAGTGAAACCTGCGAAGCATTATACGACGTGCTTAAGGTCAACTACTTCAAAGTTCCATCGTCTACCGCAGAGTGGCTTCAAATATCTCGTCAGTTTGAGGAACAGTGGAATTTCCCTCATTGCTTGGGTGCTTTAGATGGCAAACATGTCCAGATACAGCCCCCCATCAATTCTGGGTCGTTATTTTATAACTACAAAGGCACCTTTAGTATAGTTTTGATGGCATTGGTTGACGCGGACTATAAATTTGTGTTTGTGGATGTCGGCACTAACGGCCGAGTCAGTGACGGAGGAGTGTGGAATAGAACCAGGATGAGGCAGCGGCTTGAATCTGACTCTCTTTCACTGCCTAAGCCCAGTCCTCTCCCGGGAATGGATACTGATATGCCCTATGTCATCGTGGCGGATGCGGCCTTTGGTCTCAAACCATATCTACTCCGACCTTATGGTGCCAAGGAGCTTGAGCCAACCAACAGAATTTTTAACTACCGCCTGTCACGAGCCAGACGTGTGGTTGAAAATGCTTTTGGTATTCTGGCAAATCGATGGCAAATATTCCGGGCTCCTATGAGGTACAGTCCAGAAAAGGCCAGAAGCATAGTACTAGCAGCGTGTGCCTTGCACAATTTTTTGAGGTCAAAAACTATCACTCGTCAGCAGTATACCCCTGAAGGCTCATTCGATTCTGAGGATACGGTGGCTGGACGCATCAACCCTGGATCCTGGCGATCCGATGGCACGTCCTCACTACAGCCTCTTGAAGGACAGGGTGGATATTTTTCGGCAAATGCCAGAGGTGTTCGTGACAAGTTTGCAGCTTACTTTATCAGTGACAGTGGTTCTGTTAGTTGGCAATGGGATAAATAATCTGTGTCGTTCATAATGTGCACTGTTTTCATTAAAATAAATCATACCTGTGAATGCTTTTCCAAGTTCGGTCGATATGGCACGAAGTGACTTTTGCCGCTCATCTCGATTATGGTAATTCTTCTTTTTCAGGTTCCACAGATTGTCGTGTTGGGCATACAAATCAATTAAATGACATTCAACTTCAAGAGTCCAACTCATGTTTTCCAAAAATCGATACTTTTAGCAGGAACAAAACACAAGTTGATGGCGCAAAGTGCAATACTAGACTGAAATATAAACCCTGCACTAAAATTCTCCTGGACTATTCCTGTATTCTGATTGGCTATTTGATCAAATTTCTTTGATGGAGTCGCTCTTCAAACAAGCAAACTTTGATGGTTTCATCAAAGTTTGATGTTCACTTTGATGGTGTTTCACACCATCAAATTTCCATCAAAGTTCAGTTTCGTCAAAGTTTGACAAAGAAAACTTTGATCAAACTTTGATCGTGTGAAACGGCCTTTAGCTTATGTAGGGAGCAATCCCCATGGGTGCGCAAAGAGCGAAGGACGGATAAGTACATATCCGCGATGAAAATTAAATTTAGTAAATAAAAAGTTTTTAGTACTCATTTTGTACTAACTGGGATTGCAGATTACGCAAAATTGTAACTAAAAAATTGTCCTCCTCAAAACTGCCGACACCCTTGATCTTTCTCTAAGCTATATCCTACCCTACTGTAATTACTCTGTTTCTACTTTTGACCAAGACTCATTTTATTTTGAAACAAAAAACACAGGACAAGACAAAGGCGAAAATACAATATATACACAAAAAGAAAGCAGTAGCAATAACTGAAATCAAGTACAATCTAAGTGCAGGTCGTATATTACTCTCAACTTATATTTAATTAGCAATACAGAAATCTTCGATTCTATCGCAATCTTCTATAATTCACCAAAAGATGAAAATTGGTAAAACTGCTAAGTTGCTAAAATTAGTAAAATTCAACTGGTATACATTTACACGACTCAACAATATTTTTGTCTAGATTTGCCGAAAAGTCAGTTTTTAATTTTTATCCTTCTTCGTGCACATTACCGAAACAGTACGAATTAAACACCAAAGTTTCGTAACAGGTAATTAGAAATAGGTACATGTGGGTGGATTATCTTCATAAAATTCAATTTCTTATACAGCCTTGAGATAAAAACAAGAAGACTACAAAAATTTCCTCCAAGAAATTTCCTCCTAAGCAATCAGCAGAAAGCAGAAAGAGGAAATCCCTTATATATAAGAAGAAGAGTAAGCCACTAGAGGGCTTCTCTTCGTAGCATTGCGTAACGGTGGTCCGCCCACAATACGCGAATGTTCCCCCGTTTGGGGGGGGGGGGGTGACCAGATCGACAGCGCATACCCCCCTCCGTTTGGTGGGGGCTAGCCAAAACGGGTCCGTTTGGTAGGGGGGGGGGGGTAGGCGGTAGGGGTCCCCGTTTGGGGGGGGTCGCCAACTTAGAGCCCGAGATGGCGACCCCCACCCCAAACGGGGACCTCTTTCGCCTACCCCACCACAAACGGGGACCACTTTTAGCGACCCCCCCCCAAACGGGGACCCTTTTTGGAGATAAGCTGAAACTACCGTAATCCTTTGCTAGTCCCCCCCAACGGGGGGGTTCTGCAATCTGATTGGTTGTTGACGACCTCCCTTTCTCGGCTACCCCCCCCCCCACCCAACGGAGGGTGGGGGTATGCGCTGTCGATCTGGTAGACCCCCCCAAACGGGGGAACATTTGCGTATTGTCGTCGGAGCACCGTTACGCAATGCCATATTCTACTCTCTTCTTCTTCGTCCTACTGCAGTTAGGTGTATAGGAAAGCTTTGACGGGACTGGACAAGGTATTCATACTAATTCCCTGCTAATTCATCTACATCAGAGATGAAACCGGGTCACCGGGTCAGTTCGGGTTACTATATGGACCGGGTCACCGGGTCAGGAGCTCTGACCCTTTCTTGACCCTGTATTTGTCATTGGGGGAATTTTTTGCTGTTGTAGGATACTTTTCATAGTTTTTACCAGTTTTGCCAACTGAACACTTCAATAATTACTCAAAAACTAGCAAAAGAAATATTTTTAACTTAATCATGTAGTTTTTTAAAGGCTTGTCGCTGTATTAGTGTCCTCATAATATTTGTAATGTCCTGTCAAGCTTAGATCTAGGTTGAAAACTACAATGCTTGCGTTCAATTTTAACTAGAAACTGAAAATTATTACAATGGCCCTGAGTGTCTGAAATCTTTATTCTAAAGTCTAAAATGTTCCATGCTCAATCTACTCAAGTGATTTATCACTGCTACCATCATATTTGGAGAGGAGGTCAGGTCAGACTGTGGGTTTCAAATCTCGGTATGAAGGAAAATCTCAGCAAAACAATGTTTACAGATTCTGAGTTTTACTTCGCAGTTTTGCAATTGTTATGGCTTACTATCTTTTGGAACTAATTGTGATTGATTTTATTTATAGAATATATTGTTTAAATCCTAGCCATAAGCCCAATTTCAATTATACAACTAAAATATTTTACTAAAATTTATAATGATAAAACACAAAAGTGCTAATGTTAAACTCTATGATTAGAATTAGATGATGTGATGGCTTTGGCAATGTATTTTGTTCCAATTTGTTTGATTCGAAAAGCTATGTAGTTTACTTCACATTATTGAGTGCGAAATCGTGCAAATCAGTTTTGATTTTTTTCCTGCTTACCTACAATATTTACTTCACAATGTTACTACTTTAAGGAAAGCAAAACTTTAGCCCAGCTTCTTATTTTAGACGCCAAAAATGTCCAAAATGGTAAAAAACACTCACCGCACCCAATAAACGTATTTTATAATTGTTCCAAGCTTAAACCTGAATTTTCAAAAATACCGGGTCACCGGGTCATCGGGTCAGTAAAATAGATTAAGAGGGTTAGTAGAACAAGATTCCGGTCTGTGGGTGAGCCCGAAATGCCAGTAACAATAGCACTTTCGGATGCTGTTCGGTCACCTGGGGGGACAATGCAAGGGTCGGTCCGGTTGGGGGTTTCCTGGTCCGGTTATGGGGTTAGTACAAGTTTTTTATTTAATCTCTTCTTTATTCTTCCGATCTAATCACTCAAAACAGAGCAATGGGAGCATCCATTCCCAGTAAGGGTAAGAATAACGGAGAGCAGCATTTTAAACCAATATAAATAACAAAATTCAATTTGAGTACGAACGCCTGAAGTGTTGCGACTGGTTTTAGGTCCCACAGGTGACTCGGTGCAATGCCCAAACTGTCTCTGCCTTTAAAGTCTATATCAAGCTCCTGTCACAATTAGAACCTACTCTGAATTCCAAACAGTATCCGAGGTCCACAAATAATCTGATTCCAACTGATTAACACGGGCTCTTCGGCCTTCCAATAATCTCAATACTAGTCTGACGGTATGATCCTTAATTGCTTATCCAGAGGCAGTATACGGCTAATTCAGGCAGGAGATCTGTTCTCGTCCGCACCTGAATCAAAAGGGTTAAAACCCATTAGTACAAGTTATAGGTGCGGGATTCGAACCCAGCAGCCATTACTGACATTTTTGGCTTCCTGAACATGAATTAGGCAGGTTACCTTGAGTTTACTGCGAGAAACTTGAAATTGTGGTGAAAATACCATAGTTTTAACCATTTCAGTAACATCACAGCGTTAGAGATTAATTTTGGGGCGAAGTACTATTTCTAGGGCAATTTCCTGCACCCTTGTGCAAGAAATTGTGGTTACAACATGATTTCGCCTTGCATGTCTTGCTTCTGTGCAGTCCAAACTGGAAACGTGAAATGGAGGCTATTTTAAGCCTTTTCGAAACAAACAGACGTTAATTGTTTTAAAAACACATACTGTTACTTTGTTTGGGCATAATCAAACCGAGGACCTTTTGTTTTCCGGGTCCCAACAGTGAAAGTGACAACTTCCTGTTTTTTACCAATATTAACTAATTAGAAAAGAGTTGACTCGCAGATTTGGTAAAAGTGCAGTAGCTAGGTTTAGGACCTCAAATTTTTTGAAGGAATTTGAAGAAATTTTTTGTTTTTGCAATAAAATCGGCCTTCGGATCTTTAATTCTTTTTATACTGAAGAACTGAACAAATTTTTTAAAATTCTTGACAGTTTTAGGCAAAAATGGTAAGTTTTTCCGAAAAATCGGATGCATTTTAAGCTTTTTCTTCACAAATGCAATAAATATGCGGTTAAAAAGCAGAAAATTCGCGCCGAAGCCGCGAAATTTTTTGGTTTTTTGCCCTTTTTCCTCTTTCTCTCCTTAATTTTTCCTACCTTCGAATCGCGACGGGGGGGCGGCCGCCCCCCCCCCTGGATCCGCTCCTGCACCAAACAGCTAGTTCCTGATCTTTCAAAACATACAAATCGGCTTCTTTTGAAGAATTTTTTCAAATTTCCTTTTCAGCCAAAGGATGGTTCATGCCATGACGGTTCAGAAAATTCCTGCAGCAAAACTGTACCGCCAGATCAGTATAAACAAAACAATTTAGCTCCCTACATTTTTGGTCAGACTTTAGATAACCAGCTTTTATTAGCATAAAACTGAGATGTGAACAATGTAATACCTTATTGGTTGATTGCTTGTAAAAGCTTTGAAAAAAGTAGGCAAAGTACGAATGTCTGACCTAATGTTTACGATTGTAAAAATTGGGCTGACTGTAAAAAGTAAATTTTAGCTTACGTATATGGTTAGTTAATTTTCGAAAAAACCAAACCAAGAAATAGAAAAAGAAGGAACTATATGAGTACTGAAAATTTGAATTTGAGAATGAGTGTTGAATAATTCAAGTTTAACCATAATTCCACAGTTTTCCTGAACGAAAGACGGAATTCTACAGAATTCCTGAAATTATCATGAAAACTGTAGAATAAGTCAAGTTTCGCCGTAATTCTACAGTTTTACTGAAATGTTCAGGAATTCTGTAGAATTCCTGAAAATTTCAGTAATTCTACAGAATTCCTGATTCTACAGTTTTACGCTGACATACACATATACATAGTTATAACAATAGTAATAGGTACCTAAGTTACTAGTTAATTACATAGGTAGGTGTTAGCAATTCTAGGTAAGTTAGTATTTTAGTTAACTTAGGTATTCATTTTACTTACGTAATTTGTTTTTCACTTTTGGGTCCTTGATGGACCAAACAGGTGAGGCCCCTTTGCTTTCTACTAAGCAAAGGGAGACCTTTTAAGTTGGCCGCTGGAGGACCAAGTTTCTAGAAATATTGGAGCTTCTGTTTACTCCAGATTTATGGGCCCCAGCAGTGACCCCTAAAACTTGATACTTAAAATCCGGCCTTTGGCCGTCTTTCTGTCTGAGTTAGGGGTCATCTGTTCCCATTAATTTGGGGGTCCTCCAGCCGCCAGACGCGCCTGTGGGCTACCGTAGGTCACGACTCGGTAGCCCAATAGAAAAAGCGTGATCACCAAAACCACCCAATCAGAAGCTAGCAAGCTTAAGGCCAGCCCCCTGACGGGGTCTCGACTGCAATTAGCAATTTGCAGTCAGTGCTTGGCTGGCAGTCGGGGAGAGAGGTTGGTCTCTCTCCCCTTAGAAACATTAGCATTACTTTAACCCCCACTTTTTGTCCGTATGTCTCCGGGAGAGGTGTGTCTTGCGCCAATTATACGGAGGCCTGGACTATAGCACCTCTCCCCTTCCCCCCATTTCCCCTTAGGGTTTTTATTTCAGCAACTGCCAACCAGGCACTCACGTTCCTGGCCGTCCCCGTGAGCCCATATGTCTGCGGACGGCTCACGGGGTGCACTGCTTCTGACCCGGGGACCCCTATGCCTGAGAGGCGGTCCCCGGGTCCCTTCACTCTCACGACTTACCCGGGGTCTCCGGACCACGGAAGACCATTTTCATAGTGTTTTTCGGGGCCTTGTGCCCATTATTTTTAAATAGTTGTAAATGTGAGGGTGTGGGCCTTTCGCCCCACCCTCTGGGGTGTAGTTTGTAACCTCTTTTCCCCTTTTATACACTTTCCCGAGTGATTTGCGAGCAGTTGAACCTCGCAAATCACTCTCATCAAAAAGGTTTTAAAAATCGTCATTTTCTTCATTTTATGTATTTTTCCCAAAAGGCCCTTTTTGGCCCAATCCACAAATAAACTCTCGTGGGTTTATTTTTAGCCAAAACCCACTCTAAAACCACTATTTTATCTCTTTTTAACCTTCTCAGTTTTCAACCCAAAACCCAATTTTTCACCCAAAAATTAACATAAAATTGGGTAGTTAGTTTTAAGGGAGGACCCTCACCTACCCGCCTTGAGGAAGGGGAGTTAGGCCACTCCCCGGGAGTAGGTTTTTCAGGTTAGGCCCCCCTTTAACCCCACAGCCGGCAACCAGGGTTGCCGGCCATGTTTTTTTCATCGCAATTCAAAAGCCACTGTTATAACCTTGTTGTGTTTTTAATCGTCGCCGGATTAAAACATGAGGTTTCTTAAAACACTCTAAAAGCAGAAAATCCAACCTTTAAATATTGTTCAACCTAATAATTATTAAGACGTTAACGGGGGAATACCGGCTCCCCTTCTTAACTTACAGCTGTCCTTAGCATATTTTCGTAATAATTGCTATAACAGCAATTATTGTCCCCGTTGGCTTTTACACACACAAATACAAGGAAAAGTACACACACGGGTGATCACGTGGGAATGGCCATTTCGGGGCCATTCCCGAAATATACCGCACTTTCACGCAACCGTAGCTAGTTATACGAATTAGTTAGGCTAGTATTCTGGGAATTAGCCCCATTTTAGCACTGTTTAGGACCGTAATCTGTGCTCTGTCGTATAAATGCGGCTCCTCACGTAAACTCCTCCAGTTGAGGTTGTGAGAGAAGTCAAGTATGCGTGAGGTGTGAATGTTGCATAACCGTGTCTGAATAATTGTGTGAGTGACTGTGAGTGCATGACTGAAATAGTGTGTGTGAATTTGTGTAGGTACGACTGTATATGTGTGTCCACTGTCTAAATGAGCGTGTGAAAGCAGTATGTGTGAACCTGTATGAATGAGATTACGTTTGCTGTGTGTTGATAATCGTATGAATGTGACTGCTCATGTAAACCCCTCGCGGAGGTCTTGAGTGTAGTCCGTAGGGAAACAACTAGTTAGGCAATAATACTAAGCTGTAGTTAGGTATAATAATTAGAACATACATCATAAACAGTTAGGTTAGGTTAGAAATAACAGTTTAGTCTCATGTCAGTCAGTCTAGTAGTTCTAGTTAACACTAGTAATTGTAGTTAGTACCAGTAATAACGGTTAGTATTGTAATATTAGTTAGGATTGTTAGTAACTGCTAGTTGTCCTTAGTATGTGTCGTCCGGTTATAGATTGACCCCCAGAGGCCCGCATAAGTCACCTGATTCAAGGTGCGGGCCCTCTGCAAGAAAGGGGCAATCTACAGTTATCTAGTTAGACTTTTAGGCCCAGGTTAAAAGTGGTGGTAACAGTAGTATAAAAATGACAGTTCTGGCGCAGTGGCGCAAGTGGCGCAGGTGGCGCTTCCTTTCCATCACTATTCTACTCCTTGAGGCCCTTCCTCACCCATTAATATTTAAGTTAATTAAAAGTTATGCGGCATCTTATACTTCTCTCCAACATCAGCACACTGATACAATATCACTGCTTTTGAAATATTAAATAGATAAATTAATTAATTAAAATATTAATAACTTAATAAAAACACGTAAACTTACCACAAGAGACTTGATGGCACCTCCCTGTTGAAAAGAAAACATTTAATGTCAAAGAAATCACTTTAAAATAAAAGAAACAAAAAATAGGGCACTGCCCTAATTAAACATTTAAAAAATTTTGGTCATGCATGTGAACTTTAAACTTTGGGTAGGGGTCCATGTTAGAAAAACTAGTTCCGGTCCCTCCTATTCACATTCCACATAAACAATAATTTAGTTTTTATATACACAAACATACAATTTTTCAACCCAATTTCAAAACTTTGCTCCGAATTGCTGTCCCAACACCCTAAATATTTACCCCCAATTTGTACTATAAAAACAGAGGCTCCATTTAGTGGAAACCATTCAATCAGTCTGTATTCAATTATTGCCATTGTATATCATCATCATCAACATCACCATCATCATCATCAACACCATCATCATTTGAATCTCGTAAGTCTGATATGTTTGAATTTTCACTCAAATCAAAATTAAACTAACATCTACAGCTGCACTTAAGACTTGCCTTGCGATGTTGAGTCTGGCATCGAGCTGTCAAATTTTGTATTTCTAGTGTATCCTTTTAACTTGATACACACACTTTAAACTCTACAAAATTGATAATAAACAATAGTTTACAATGTTTCTTCTATAATACACATATATTTTCATAAGAAAATCCAAGATAGCACATCTGAACATCCGTGGAGGAGATCAGAAGCTGAAGAAGAAACCGGAGAAGATCTTTCCACTCAAGGAACACCAATTTTGGTAAGTGGTGTATAAATTACCAGTACCAAGAGTATATACATTATCCCAAAGATTCTTCAATTAGGTGCCTAGGTCCTAGGTTCAAGCCCTACCCAACTACTAGGCTTATACATTTGCTTTATTACACAATCGCATGAAAAATACAATGAGTACATGCATGAAAAATTAAATATGAGACAATACCTCCACCAAATTTTTGACATTTTTATCATTTTTTGTACAACCAACACCAAAAAGCTTTAAAAACTGTTTAAAAGTCCCACAACCCTTACACCGCCACAACAAAAAAGCAACAACATATAGACCACACGCACTACTATCAATACACTGCAAAGCAATACAATTATATACACAATCAGTGAGATTGAGTCCATATAGTTTAGGATTCATTCCATAGGAGCAAAAGAATTCTGTTTGTCCATCGATAGGGACATAGATTGCCACCCAATGCTGCCCGGGATGAGAGGAGGGAGCCGTATTAACCACCAAACCACCAGGACCATCAACCACCAGTTCATCCTTTGCAAATACCCCTTTGAAATTAGGAATCCTTTCCAGCAACTGCTCAATCTCCAACGTATTCATCAAGCCTTGTAGTCCATCAACAGCTCACGAGACCTTGTTATTTCAATGATGCTTTCAAATTCACCATAGACGATAACATTGATTGTTTGCACCAGATTGCTAGCAAACTGCAGGCTCAGTCGTAGGTTTCCCTGTCTACTCAGCTCCAAGTGGTGAGAAGTATTTCCACAACCGTCAGGAGTTAGATCAAAGCAGAACATGGCATATCCACTTTGAAAATTTGGATAGCTTATATCTGTTCCAGAGTCAGAATAGGACTTGTTCTTCACATTAAATAGGTTTGCATACGCTCTGATCATCCGCTTGTCACTTAGTTTCATAGGACAGCCAGCCACCGGTTCTCCATCAATAGTTAACTCCAAATTGTCCAAATCAAATGTTTGAAAGTTAAACGGGTTGTTGCTGTAACGCCCATTCATAGCGTTATTCGTAATCATTGCAAACACCAGCTTCTTTGGTATGTGCCCAGCAAAGAAATTGTCACGTGATGCAGATCGAGTGTTGAAGGGAACTGTAAGCACTTCAATCTCGGTTCTGTTGACAGGATATAGTGCATTCCCAAGAGATAGTGCCTTTTCATGAGCCAGTGATACGCTTGGAGCAATCTGCACATGTCGAACCCAAAGTATAGCTTCACTGATTTCAATCTTAAACTTCTGAGTCACATCCTCTCCAGACATTAAACAAAACTCTGGAGAACTTCTTATCAGCTTGATCCGAATAGGTACATTACTCAATAGATACTTGTCTTGAAAGAATAGATCCACATGAAGAGGTCCATAGAGTTCAAACAGCCTACTACCTGCTGTCCGTACCCAACGCTTCGCCAGTCCAGTATTACTCGCAGATGCTGCTGCATTCACATCTTCCATTTCTGTATCTTTATAGTACAGGATTGAGCTTAGTTGACTTCCTTTAGCATCACTACCAAAGTTTAGCAGAGTCTCAAATGCTGCCTTCCATGGATACGTTCCAGTACTCTGAGTGATCATTCGATTACACACATGCACATCCACTTTGGAAAAAAGTGCATGTAGTAGCATATTAACTGGTGCTACTTTTACATCATTAGCAAACGCATTTCCACCTGCTAATACAATTTTAGCTGCAATATAGAGCCTCGTATCAGACAGGTCTGTATAATGAGGGGATGGCTTTATGTCAAACTCTATAGGTCCGCCATCAGTTGTATTTGCCAAAGGATAGTAGGGCACATAGTTGCTCTTCTCCTGACTTGTCTGAGTACCTGGCAGCTTGAAGAGATCCAACTGTGTGGAGACGCAAGGACAGGATCGCTCATGAATCAGAGCCATTACTGAATATGTCTTGATGTCGTTGTCTTTTTGCCCCTTTTATACCTTTTCGAGGTGTTGGTCTTTTACCCATAATCTTATTCACTGCTTTATGTCCAAGCCTGAGACCAGCTTGCTTTCCTCTAGTTTCCAATGACTCCAGTGGATCCTCACCTCTTACAATGTCGTGAGCAACATTGACTCCAGTTCTCAGAGCTTCTTGACCGATTGCTTTAGCACCAGACCTTAATAGAGGAGCAACGGTCTTGGTGAAGAAGGGTACCACGCCTCTGAATAAGCTACCAAACAGACCACCCAACCCATGTCCTTGTTGGATTGATGGTCCCGAAAAGTATGCAAGATTACCAGATGCCTGGTTTGCATAATAGTCGTTCATCATCTGTTGATCGTGAGGATACATTATGATGCCAGCAGCTTTGGTCTAATATGAAGTTTCAAGATTAAAGGACTGCTGCTTAGAAATGGAAACGGCAAACCACTTGATGTTCTGATTTGGATATGGACGACATCAACCGATGACTTGGCCATGTCCAGATAGTAGGGCTTTATATACTTTTCAGAAATAGTTATTCCAGGAGTATTGGTTGAGGTATTTACCACTCGAAGCAACGGTGCCATGGCATCTCCAACTCTCTGATGGTCAACCAAGTCAGAGTAAACAAACATACTATTTTGCACACTCCCAAAGTTAGGAGGAAAGTCAGCGTAGGTTGATTCAGAGTAGAAATGGAAATAATTAGATCCAGAATTGAAGCCAAGAATGTAGGATAGTACTGGACTGAGGGATATGTGATGAAAATCTTTTGGATTATTATATTTACGCGGTAACTTCTTCTCTGGTACCCATCTGTTACACCCATTTATAAATTACTCAATTTTCACATTCTTCAGCTGATGAATAATACCGATCCGACTCTTGCCTATGACCTTGTATCTCCTCTTTGTCCTGAATATATTGTGGCATCTGATGATTGGAAGGTTAGGAATGAGTTTGGATAAATCAACTCCACTAGAGCCACTTCATGCTGTCCATGTAAGATAAGCGGTTTGGCCAATTTCACTCGAAAGTTTGCCAGCGTGTTATCCGGAAAGTGATCCATTGAACTGTTCGACGGTAGAAATAGATACATTACGTTAGATTCACAATATCGCTCTCTTTAACATATGAATTGAACTTTGATGGATATCCTTGCCACTTGACCAAGTATTCAATACCTTGAGGGCCTTTTCTTGTTCGCAAAACCTTTTCAATTTTCCAAATGTCGTCAGAGTCTTTGTCAACTGGTTGAAGTTCTTGAGCAACAAACTTTCCTTTTATAGTTTCATCCATGAGATCTTTAAGGAAGTAGCGATTTGGATCCTCACCTCTCTTTAGGTTTGTAGATTCTCGTTATCTTGGTCCTTTTACACTATATACATGGAGCTCTCTTCTTTATTTAGTGGAGACCTCTGGTATCACTCAATTTACGTCTAAGCTGTTAGCGAGAGGTACCTAATGAAGGACTCTCCACAGTAGTTTGGTGCATAGTGTTTGGCAACCACTTTACAACAATCTGGACTATGAGTAGACAAGGCTTGCCAATGAGGAGCTATTGAAGGAAGGAAATATGCTTTTAGTCTTAGATGATCTAATGAGCGAGTCACCAGAAGTGTTGGCAAATGTTTTCACAAAGTACAGCCATCACTACAACATCAGTTGCATTGCATTACTGCAGAACCTGTTTCCAAAGAATTATCGGACTATATCTCTGAACGCAAACTATATAGTTCTGATGAAGAATACTCGTGATCGGGCTCAAATCAGTCACTTGGCGAGACAGGTATTTCCAGGCAAGGGTAAATTTCTGATTGAAGCTTTTGAAGACGCCACTAAAGAGCCCTATTCCTATTTGCTACTGGACTTTAAACCCGAATCACAGACCAGACTCGGGTTATAAGTGGCATTCTTCCTGGAGAAGAGCCCGTAGCCTATATAAGCAAGTAAAAATTTGATGAAATCATTCAGTATGGGTTTATATCGCCTGCGTAAACACTATAAAAAGCTGCACTCTGTAGCTGGAACGTCTCCTGCTCAACGCAAGTCCTTACTTCATAGCGCCAGCGACGACTTTCACCGCTGTATTTGCGAATGTGCACTAAACGTGCTTAAGGGAAATATTCCTATATCTACAGATCAAAAGAAACGTCTGAGTCGTCATAAGGAAGTTCTCAGGAAGATTACTAATCCTAGAAGTGGTCTAAAGCATAAGCGAAAGCTTATTGTACAAAGTGGTGGCAACTTTCTGCTTGCTCTCATACCAGCTATTGCAGGAGCAATTGGCTCTCTACTAGGAAGATGACAAGCTTCAGGAAAATGAAACTTGTACCATACGATAGCAACTGGAAGCAACCTGTTGCTAACAAGTTGACACAGCTAAGAAATGATATGGATAATATTTTATCTCATGAAGGAAATGATGAAACAGTGAAGAAGTTTCAACAGCTGTTGTCTCAATATAGTCATTACCTTGGTAAGGCACCAAAGGTAAATCCTAAACCTGAAGCACTTGTGTCAAAGACGTTTGATGATGCTGACTTTGCCAGTTTCTCTGATGATGAATCGATGATTGATGAACCAACGATTGATGAACAGGAATTGACTGCAGTAACAGATCAACTCGCTCGAAATCCAGACATACTCACATGGAATGACACTGGAGAAATACTGTTTCACAATGTGCGAGTTCCAAACACTAACATTGTGAACTTGCTTGAATCTCATCTTACTGGAACAACGGGAGAACCCGGTCAGACTATATTTGAAGCTGCTCTTCAAGAGATGCAAGTGGATCAACCATCTCGAAAAAGAGAAGCTAGTCCACAAGATAAAGGTATAAAAAGACAGCGTTTGGGACATGAAGCTACCACTAATCAGAAGGCCATTCATAGACGTTGGCAAAGAAAGCAACTAGCAGCAAAACAGCACTTTAAGAAACGACGTTTAATTGCAAAGCAGTTGGTCAGGCCAAAGTATCTTGGTAAACGACGGTTGGAACCTGAAGAGTATTCCGCAAAGCGACCTACTACTGAACACCGATTCCACACAAGTCATCAACCTAAATGGATCGGTGAGCACCAAGTAGAAGGAAAGCGTGTCAAGTCAAAAGGAGGTCCTTTGATGAAGCGTGCAAAGATTGTCAATTTTGCAAAACGTAAACGGAAAGACGACTGGCCAGAACGTCTTGAGCCCAAGTCTAAAAGATTTAGATGGATGCAACTTTGAATCGACTCTATTACACCCCTGGTCTACCTACAGCATATTCAGGAGTATCTCGCCTCGCCAAAGCAGTTAAAGACAGGAATAAAGTTAAAGCATGGCTACTTCGTCAAGATCCATATACTCTTCACAAACAGGCAAGGAAGAAGCTAAGCATCGAACCTAGAGTCTATGTTCCTGGAATTGATGCACAGTGGGCAGCTGACCTGTGTGATATGGGTAATATAGCTAAACACAACGATGGATTCCGCTATATGCTGACAGTGATTGATGTGTTTTCCAAGTATGCCTGGGCCAAGCCTGTGAGAACAAAAGGTGGAAAAGATGTTACTGAAGCCTTCCAGAAGATTCTAATTGGAACTATTCGAAGACCTGAAAAGTTGGAAACTGACCGTGGGAAGGAGTTTTACAACCACGATTTCCAACATATGCTCAGTCTTTACGATATTGATCACTTTTCAACCTACAGTGTTCACAAAAGTGCTACCGTAGAAAGGTTCAACAGAACCCTAAAGAATTTGCTGTACAGATATTTTACAGCAAAGAACACCTATCGATGGTTGGATGTTTTGCGTGATATGCTACAAACTTACAATTCACGTCATCATAGAAGTATAAAGATGGCTCCAAAGGACGTGAACACCTCAAACGAAGCAATCGTATACAACAACTTGTATACGAAGAAGGTGAAAAGAGAAGAGAGGTTGTACGAAGGACAGCTGGTTAGAATGAGCAAAGTGAAGGCACTCTTTGAGAAGGGCTATCTACCAAACTATACTGAAGAATTGTTTACGATTAGTGAGGTTATACCAGGTCATCCAAATCGATATGTCCTAAAAGATCTCATGGATGAAACTATAAAAGGAAAGTTTGTTGCTCAAGAACTTCAACCAGTTGACAAAGATTCTGACGACATTTGGAAGATTGAAAAGATTTTGCGAACAAGGAAAGGTCCTCAAGGTATTGAATACTTGGTCAAGTGGCAAGGATATCCAGCAAAGTTTAATTCATATGTTAAAGAAGGCGACATTGTCAATCTAGCGTGATGTATCTATTTCTACCATCCAACAGTTCAATGGATCACTTTCCTGATAACACGTTGGCAAACTTTCGAGTGAAATTGGCTAAACCGCTAATCTTACATGGACAACATGAAGTGGCTCTAGTGGAGTTGATTTATCCAAACTCATTCCTAACCTTCCAATCATCAGATGCCACAATATATTTTCATGGTAACAAAGAGGCAGACTACAAGGTCATAGGCAAGATTGTCTTGCGATCTGGCCATTATTCATCAGCTGAAGAACTCGTTGAACAATTGAGTCAATTTGATGAAATGGGTGTACACATTGACTGGGTACCAGAGAAGAAACGTTACCGCGTCAAATATAATAATCCAAAAGATTTTCATCACATATCCCTCAGTCCAGTACTATCCTACATTCTTGGCTTCAATTCTGGATCTAATTATTTCCATTTCTACTCTGAATCAACCTACGCTGACTTTCCTCCTAACTTTGGGAGTGTGCAAAATAGTATGTTTGTTTACTCTGACTTGGTTGACCATCAGAGAGTTGGAGATGCCATGGCACCGTTGCTTCGAGTGGTAAATACCTCAACCAATACTCCTGGAATAACTATTTCTGAAAAGTATATAAAGCCCTACTATCTGGACATGGCCAAGTCATCGGTTGATGTCGTCCATATCCAAATCAGAACATCAAGTGGCCTACCGTTTCCATTTCTAAGCAGCAGTCCTTTAATCTTGAAACTTCATATTAGACCAAAGCTGCTGGCATCATAATGTATCCTCACGATCAACAGATGATGAACGACTATTATGCAAACCAGGCATCTGGTAATCTTGCATACTTTTCGGGACCATCAATCCAACAAGGACATGGGTTGGGTGGTCTGTTTGGTAGCTTATTCAGAGGCGTGGTACCCTTCTTCACCAAGACCGTTGCTCCTCTATTAAGGTCTGGTGCTAAAGCAATCGGTCAAGAAGCTCTGAGAACTGGAGTCAATGTTGCTCACGACATTGTAAGAGGTGAGGATCCACTGGAGTCATTGGAAACTAGAGGAAAGCAAGCTGGTCTCAGGCTTGGACATAAAGCAGTGAATAAGATTATGGGTAAAAGACCAACACCTCGAAAAGGTATAAAAGGGGCAAAAAGACAACGACATCAAGACATATTCACTAATGGCTCTGATTCATGAGCGATCCTGTCCTTGCGTCTCCACACAGTTGGATCTCTTCAAGCTGCCAGGTACTCAGACAAGTCAGGAGAAGAGCAACTATGTGCCCTACTATCCTTTGGCAAATACAACTGATGGCGGCCCAATAGAGTTTGACATAAAGCCATCTCCTCATTATACAGACCTGTCTGATACGAGGCTCTATATTGCAGCTAAAATTGTATTAGCAGGTGGAAATGCGTTTGCTAATGATGTAAAAGTAGCACCAGTTAATATGCTACTACATGCACTTTTTTCCAAAGTGGATGTGCATGTGTGTAATCGAATGATCACTCAGAGTACTGGAACGTATCCATGGAAGGCAGCATTTGAGACTCTGCTAAACTTTGGTAGTGATGCTAAAGGAAGTCAACTAAGCTCAATCCTGTACTATAAAGATACAGAAATGGAAGATGTGAATGCAGCAGCATCTGCAAGTAATACTGGACTGGCGAAGCGTTGGGTACGGACAGCAGGTAGTAGGCTGTTTGAACTCTATGGACCTCTTCATGTGGATCTATTCTTTCAAGACAAGTATCTATTGAATAATGTACCTATTCGGATCAAGCTGATAAGAAGTTCTCCAGAGTTTTGTTTAATGTCTGGAGAGGATGTGACTCAGAAGTTTAAGATTGAAATCAGTGAAGCTATACTTTGGGTTCGACATGTGCAGATTGCTCCAAGCGTATCACTGGCTCATGAAAAGGCACTGTCTCTTGGGAATGCACTATATCCTGTCAACAGAACCGAGATTGAAGTACTTACAGTTCCCTTCAACACTCGATCTGCATCACGTGACAATTTCTTTGCTGGGCACATACCGAAGAAACTGGTGTTTGCGATGATTACGAATAATGCTATGAATGGGCGTTACAGCAACAACCCATTTAACTTTCAAACATTTGATTTGGACAATTTGGAGTTAACTATTGATGGAGAACCGGTGGCTGGCTGTCCTATGAAACTAAGTGACAAGCGGATGATCAGAGCGTATGCAAACCTATTTAATGTGAAGAACAAGTCCTATTCTGACTCTGGAACAGATATAAGCTATCCAAATTTTCAAAGTGGATATGCCATGTTCTGCTTTGATCTAACTCCTGACGGTTGTGGAAATACTTCTCATCACTTGGAGCTAAGTAGACAGGGAAACCTACGACTGAGCCTGCAGTTTGCTAGCAATCTGGTACAAACAATCAATGTTATCGTCTATGGTGAATTTGAAAGCATCATTGAAATAACGAGGTCTCGAGAACTGTTGATGGACTACAAGGCCTAATGAATACGCTGGAGATTGAGCGGTTGTTGCAAAGGGTTCCTAATTTCAAAGGTGTGTTTGCGAAAGATGAATTGGTGGTTGATGGTCCTGGTGGCTTGGTGGTAAATACGGCTCCCTCATCTCATCCCGGGCAGCATTGGGTGGCAATCTATATCCCTATGGAAGGACAAACTGAATTCTTTTGCTCCTACGGAATGAATCCTAAACTATATGGACTCAATCTGACTAATTGTGTATTTAATACTATGCCTTTGCAGTGTATTGATAGTAGTGCGTGTGGTCTATATGTTGTTGCGTTTTTGTTGTGGCGGTGTAGGGGTTATGGGACTTTTAAGCAATTTTTAAAGCTTTTTGGTGTGGATTGTACAGAAAATGATAAAAATGTGAAAAATTTGGTGGTGGTATTGTAGTCTATTATGCTCATATTTAATTTTCATGCTTGTATTGTATGTTTCATGCGATTGATTATAAATAAATAATGAATAAATCCTAGTAGTTGGGTAGGGCTTGAACCTAGGATCTAGGAACCTAATTGGTGAATGCTTACGAGGGATAATGTACTCTTGGTATCGGTAATCTATACACCACTTACCAAAATTGGCGTTCCTTGAGTGGAAAGATCTTCTCCAATAATCTTCAGGTTATGATCTCGCTCCACGGATGTTCAGACCTGCTATCTGAAAAAGAAGCGTATTATAAATTATATGTTTATTATCAATTTTATATAGTTTAAAGTGTAGTACTTTAAAATGACACATTAGAAATACAAAAATTGACAGCTCGATGCCAGACTCAGCATCGCAAGGCAAGTCTTAAGTGCAGCTGTAGATGTTAGTTTAATTTGAAGTGAAAATTCAATAGACTTACGAGATTCAAATGATGATGGTGTTGATGATGATGGTGGTGGTGTTGATGATGATGATATACAATGCCAATAATTGAATACAGACTGATTGAATGGTTTCCACTAATGGGAGCCTCTATTTTTATAGTACAAATTGGGGGTAAATATTTAGGGTGGTGGGACAGAAATTCGGAGCAAATTTTTGAAAGTGGGTTGAAAAATTGTATGTTTGTGTGTATAAAAACTAAATTATTGTTTATGTGGAATGTGAATAGGAAGGACCGGAACTAGTTTTTCTACCATGAACCCCTACACAAAGTTTAAAGTTCACATGCGCGAACAAATTTTTTAAAATGTTTTATTAGGGCACTGGCCTATTTTCTGTTTTCCATTAGTTTAAAGTAATTTCTTGTTCATTAAGTGTTTTGTTTTCAACAGGGAGGTGCCATCAAGTCTCTTGTGGTAAGTTTACGTGTTTTTATTAAGTTATTAATATTTTAATTAATTAATTTATCTTTTTAATATTGCAAAAGCAGTGATATTGTATCAGTGTGCTGATGTTGGAGAGAAGTTATAAGATGCCACAAATATAACTTTTAATTAACTTAAATATTAATGGGTAGGAAGGGCCTCAAGGAGTATATTAATAGTGATGGAAAGGAAGCGCCACCAGCGCCACTTGCGCCACTGCGCCAGAACTCCCATTTTTATACTACTATACCTCTCCCCCACTTATATCATACCTAACACTCTCCTCCCCTCCTTATTATTTCACATCACCCATACAACCATAATACTATACTTTAGTTTTTTGTTCTGTCCCCCCCCCCCCCCCCTCCACCCAGCCCCCCCCTCCCTTCCCCCTTCCACCCCTCCTCCCCCCACCAACATAACACACTACACCTACACCCACTCCTCCCCCCACCCCCCCCACCCCCCACATTGCGTTTTTCCCCCTCCCTTCTTTTTTTTCCCTTTATCCACGTCCACCCCCCCCCTCTCCCCCCCCGCCCCCTCGTTCTTCTTCCCCGCTCCGGCCCCCTCCCCCTTCGCGGCCGCCCCCCTTTCCTCCCTCCACCTTTCCTCCCACCCTCAGTCCCCTCCAATCCCCCCCCCCCCCTCCCCCCCTCTTTGCACACTCTCCATACCCCCAATCCTTTTTTTCCAAAACACACATCTAAAGTCGCCCCCCCCTCCTCCCCCCCACCTCCTCTTATCAAAAACACCTATAACCCCTTATCCAACTAATCTTGAGATAACTATCTGAGTAAGCCGATCTGACCTTTCCGACCATAACCGACACTCTTCCAGCCTGTAACTGTCATTATCCATTCTAGAGACGGACCTCTTCTCAAAATTCAGTTATTCTGGGCCAATTATACGGAGATGCCAGAGCAAAGCCAACCTCGCTCCCACTCGATTCGGATTATAAACAGTTGTTAATTAGTGTAACTTGTGTGTGGTCCCAAGAGTTATTGTAAGGGACAGAGTCACCGTAGAGGCTAGCAAAGAGCCTAAGAGTTGAGTTGAGTGAAAGCATATAGGATACCGGTTTAGTTAGCCCATACCAGCACTAGGGTGGGTATATAAACCTGAAGATTGTACTTTGTACTGTAACGAGCCCGAAACCGGATAACCAGCCCTAATCGCGAAAGTATCAGTCAAACCCAAACCAAAAAGGCAATTCTGGCAGACAGTATCTTGTAATACTGTTGATTGTAAGTCTGTAACTGCAGTGAATCATTGTCTGCTGGAATTTAGTAATCCTGTGTGTGTGTGTATTTTGTAATAATAAATAATTATCCTTTCAGCTGCTTCGGCTCGGCTTTCGCGTACGTTTCAGAGATCCCCAACTCTATCCGCATTGAGGTTAGAGTTGATACGACAGTCGCCCATTGAGAGTATAAATCCCGATTCCCCTGCTTAAAACGATCTCACCCCGTTTGACCCCATTTTAGGTCAGCTATTGAGCCCTGGTTGTCAGAACACCACTACAGCCGGTGCTTCAATCTAAGCGAAGATTCATCTTTGCGTGCCGACCTTGACTCGTGTCTTGGACCCTGATCAGATCTAGCCTAGTCTATTCTAGCCCTAGCCAACTACTTACGACCCCGAACCGAACAAAGATTTATTGGAGATCGCGACCCCCTCCAATACAGAGAAATCCAGCCAAGATCTGACAGAGTCTATTACAAATATCTTAGCAGTCATAATAACAACTGCGCGGCAAATTCCTTCAGACCGGTACCCAGTTGATCGCCCTACGGGCTCACCGGCGGCCACCACACTATTCGCGGGCCACGAAATAGCGACCCACTTCCAAATCTGCCTACTGTTCTGCTCTAGACCAAAACTCTTTTTATTTTGAAAAAATATATAAATACAAGACAAGACAAAGGCAAAGAAAATACAATATATACATAAAAACAGAGCCAAATCATCATCTCTAATCTGAATGCAAGTCGCATATTCCTCTCTAATAATTAGCAATCCAGAAATCTGCAATTTCATTGCTATCTTCTATAAATTCATCAAAAAACTTGAAAATTGTTAATACGGTATACAAAATTAGTAAAATTCTTAAAATTCTGGTACACACTTATATATATATATATATATATAATTAATAGTTGTTCTTTTATAGTATCTATTATGGTAGTTTAATATTTATAGTATTTTACACTATAGTATTTGCAGCTAAATGTGCTCGAAAGTCAATATTTAATAAATTTTATATATTATTTCGTGCACATTACTTAATCAGTTACGAATTAAAAACCAACAGTTCTGTTATAGGTAATTGGAAATGGTACATGTGGGCGATTTATCTTCACGTAATTCAATTTCATATACATTCTACTTCACATAAAAATAACAGTGATTAAATTTCCATCAAAATAAGCAAAAAGCAAGCAGCAGAAAGCAGAAAAGAGGTAAACTAACTACAGGTATTAAGCTACAAGCATCTATAGCACATCACAGCAAAAACCATTGAAACAAGCTGTAAGCAATTAAGAATACCAGACCTCAGAAACTTCAGTTATTAGCTGCTGTCATACTCTTGTGTATTACGTATTATTATTTTCATACTCCTGTTAAAATATATATCAATTGTTTATTTATATCAGACCATTTTTATGCGGTTTACTGAATTTTCTCTTTTGAAACGATGTTTTCTATACTCTCAAACGAAACCTTTATACATTATATGCTGATTCTACAATCAAAAGCACATATTCATTTAGTCATCTAACAGTTAACACTACCACCCAGAAATACTTATTATGATTTTTGTACTAAACATTACATTTAATCCGCACAATGAATAACACCTTACAATCTAACTCATCTACACAATTTCCCAAACACAATGACTAAACAAACCACCAGTTACAACATAAAATTTTCAGACCTGTGGCAAACCCATGGCCAAACAACCAATGCTAGGGCATTTGCAAAAAATTCCAATAGAATAATATTTTTCTTAAATTTCCTGTTTACACGCTGGTTTACATGCTGTCTCTCTTCAACTTATAGGTAAGCCAGGAACCAATCCTTGCTTCTGTGGTTGCCAAGCACTCCCCTTCTTTTGGGCTTCCCCTACCCCACTCACATTTTGATTCTGACAAACTGCGAACTTTAAAAAATTTTTCGTCAAAAAATTTGCATTTACAACCACTACAGGACAACCTACGCTACGTTTGACAGCAAACCTCGCCCCCCTCCATTTATGCCTAGAAATAGCTTAGCAATGCAGAAGAAAAAATTACAAGAGACTGCCTAATTTACAGCAAGAAATAATATCACAGTAACATCAAAAATGAAACAGAAGACAGAAATCCAACCCGTCAAAACAAACACATACAAATTTTAACACTGGAGCAAGCTTAGTTGGTGTTCATTTAAATCGAAAAAACTAAAAAATTACAGTTTTGCAAGGATGGATCGCTAATATGCCGGAAAATGCTCGCAATACAATTGCGGAAAATTTTAAAAAGGAAAAACTAGACAAATTCAAAATCAAGTTCTGCAAAAAACATAAAAGAATTTCCGTCTGACACCCCCCCCAACCAAAACCTCTAATAATGTGTTCCTAACGGTCACGCAATCAACCATTTATAATGTCTCAGTATATCACTAAACCTAGTCCGAGGACAGGAATTCTGATAAGAGTTACCCCAGAGACCCATCTTGCCCAATCTATCTCCATAGTTTTCTGACGGCTGCGCAGCAGGCCGTTTGCACATCTTAGATTTTTGCGCATGCGCCTGCGCGTCGCTCCTGGCGGCACCATGAAACCCTGCCCCACCTCCTGAGCGGCTGGTCACGTGACCACCAGTCGACCAATCAGCCGTCTGCTTGACGGCGGCTGTCCATTGGTCACTTCCCTCGACCTTAGGAGGAGGCGGATTAAGCAGGCTCGCCTCCTCCCGAGAAGTGACATCGGGCGCCGAGATTCCCTTCAGCTCCAGGCGCCGCGCAAGGGCGCTAAGTCGATCTTCATCAGGCTGACTGAGGCGATAGGGCTGGTCGGTCATACTGTAGTCCAGGAGTTGACGAATCAGGTCAACCGTCCCGTCTTGGGCGTCCAGGTCGGCCAGGTTGGTCTCAGCCAACAGGGAGTTGAGGAATTCCTCAATCATACCGGAGCGCTCCGCGTCAGAGAGCGTCTGACGCGCGGACTGCTCCTCCTCTGCAAGCTGACGCTGACGCTGCCTTAGCCTGTCAAGTTTCAGCCTAACATGCCGCTGGCCGCTGGCCAACAGCGTAATATCCAGCATGTCTGTGGAGATGAGCAGCTGTGGTTCTTCTTCTGGTTCTCGTTCCGCTCCAACCTCATTTGCATATTCCTCGTAATCGTCAGTACTGTCGGCTGGGACCATATGATTTTCCAGGGCTGTATAGCTGTCGACAATTTCTTCTTCTTCTTCTTCTTCTTCTTCTTCTTCTTTGGTTGAAATGTCTGGCAGTTGTTCAGTTCCTAAAACAAAACTTACAAGTAATAAAAATTGCTCCTCCGGAGCATGAAAAAGTAACAAGTAATAAAAATGCTCCTCTGGAGCATGAAAAAGTAATATGGGTAGTGGTGAGGTTGTAAAATCAAGAGAGGACTAGTCTTAAAAATGCTTAATATGGGGCTAGGTTCAAAAAAAGAAGAGGACTAGGTTGTGGGCGAATTAATATGGGCACAGCTTCGCCGAGCAACCCATATTCGCGGACTGAAAAAGTTATATATTTTTATATTTTTATACGTACCAGTGTTCTGATTTAGTTACGGTACGTAAATAATATACGACTATGATAAACGAGTTTTAGTGGAAGCAAACGTTTCTTTCGATAAACTCTTAATATTTATCTACTGAGCGTTTTAACCACTTATAAGTATATATTTCAACAATAACTTCAGAATCAGGACACTCTCCGACGATCTTCTATTTCTATTCAACCGTTAGCGTTACAATCATAGCCTTGGTTTTTTCTCGTTGCTTGTCGTAGTCCAGCACAACCAAATTATACGTATATAGTTTACGTATATATAACTGCTGGAATTGTAATTATTGGCTGACATTAATTGCTTTGTATATGGCAATCGCCATGGCGAAGCGTGAAAGCCCGCGAATATGGGTTGCTCGGCGAAGCTGTGCCCATATTAATTCGCCCACAACCTAGTCCTCTTCTTTTTTTGAACCTAGCCCCATATTAAGCATTTTTAAGACTAGTCCTCTCTTGATTTTACAACCTCACCACTACCCATATTACTTTTTCATGCTCCAGAGGAGCATTTTTATTACTTGTCCTTCTTTCATTTTAAAGGCTCCCTTTCCAGCAGTGAGCTAACGCAGATAAGGAGCTTGAACAATGCAATAGGCAGGTCAAATGTGAGCAAATGTGCTTTCATTTGATACCAAACATGACCACATTTGAAGACTTTAATTTTGACCCACACCGGACCCACTGTGGGTGGGGCACCCACCCACAGGTCGGTGGGGCCACTTTTTGTGGGTGGCATAATGACAAAAGTTGATCGCCTCGCCAAGGGCTTTCATTTGATACCAAACTTGACCACTTTTGAAGACTTTCATTTTTGACCCACACCTGACCCACAGTGGGTGGGGCACCCACCCACAGGTCGGTGGGGCCACTTTTTGTGGGTGGCATAATGACAAAAGTTGATCGCCTCGCCAAGGGCTTTCATTTGATACCAAACTTGACCACTTTTTGAAGACTTTCATTTTTGACCCACACCTGACCCACAGTGGGTGGGGCACCCACCCACAGGTCGGTGGGGCCACTTTTTGTGGGTGGCATAATGACAAAAGTTGATCGCCTTGCCAAGGGCTTTCATTTGATACCAAACTTGACCACTTTTGAAGACTTTCATTTTTGACCCACACCGGACCCACAGTGGGTGGGGCACCCACCCACAGGTCGGTGGGGCCACTTTTTGTGGGTGGCATAATGACAAAAGTTGATCGCCTCGCCAAGGGCTTTCATTTGATACCAAACTTGGCCACTTTTGAAGACTTTCATTTTTGACCCACACCGGACCCACAGTGGGTGGGGCACCCACCCACAGGTCGGTGGGGCCACTTTTTGTGGGTGGCATAATGACAAAAGTTGATCGCCTCGCCAAGGGCTTTCATTTGATACCAAACTTGACCACCTTTGAAGACTTTCATTTTTGACCCACACCGGACCCACTGTGGGTGGGCGCTGTGGGTCAGGGGTCACATCCACCGACCTCAGCAGTATGCTCATCGTTTTCAGCGACCCCGATTTACTATATATGGGTACCACCCCAAGGCCGAAAAACGCCATTTTCAGTGACTTTTAGGCTATTTCTAGTAAAAGTGGGACTTAGAAACTTTTCGCCAAAACAGGTGAAAAAATGCAAAGTTTGGGTCCATCTCCTGAAAGCTCCAGAGCGAAATTAAAAAATCCCCCTCGTTACATTCCGCGCATAGTCCGAAATATTCAAATAAAACAAACCAAACCGATCTAGCTGCTAACCTGTGAAAAAAAGTCGATCACAACCGAAGTGCCAAAATAGCGAAAGTCCGATTTTGGGGCCTTGGCACAGAGCCAAAATTGGCCAGGTGCCAAAATGACCAAAAAAAGGTTGCATGGGAGGACCCTGCCTACCAACATATAATAGTAGTATAGGACCAAAATGCCCATATCGCTCCAACACTGCGCTGACATAAGCACTTCCGAAAAGCGTTATTAACCGAGAGAAAAAAAAACAAACGCACGGTAACTCCCGCCTAGTGCAAAATTTCGAAGTTCGGAATTTTAACCAAAAGTATGGTGGTACTTGTAGTACTGCTCGAGTACTTTACGATGGTAACATTTTTACCCCTCCCGGGCCTCTAATTAGCTGGCACCAGGCCAACACTGTCTCCAGGGGGCCGCGCAGACGCCTTTATACCCATATTATGTAGGGGCGCTATCGCGCCCCTACATAATATGGATGGGTGATGGTGAGGTTGCAAAATCAAGAGAGGACTAGTCTTAAAAATGCTTAATATGGGGCTAGGTTCAAAAAAAGAAGAGGACTAGGTTGTGGGCGAATTAATATGGGCACAGCTTCGCCGAGCAACCCATATTCGCGGACTGAAAAAGTTATATACATATTACAGTGTTCAGATTTAGTTACGGCGCTATCGCTCCCCTACATAATACAGAAAAGAGTTGAAGATGATCCGTGTGGCACGTCTGACCCAAATGGAAACCTAAATTTTTCCAGGATATTTTTATTGGGGGAGGGGGTGGGGTAAAGTCTCGAAACATGCTCTCCCCATCCCCAATCGCAGTCTACCGTAATGTTGGCTTCCCCAGATTATTTTAGGTGCCCAAATTTTCGCCAGCCAATTATAAAACAATTTCACACATTTTCCGACATAGTACAAGAAATGTTTTACCTATTGATGACAATTTTGCAGCCTAATTCTACAGCTATTTTGACTTATTTTTCATGTACACATAGAAAATCTTTAACAGCCAAGCATAGTAAACAAACATTTAAACATATTATGTACATATTAGGTGGTTCAGCATTGTTAAAGTATTTAAGCTCAACTAAAATACTTAAACATTAGTATTTTTTAAACTAAACTAAGATTAGGGATGCACCGGGGCCTGGCCCCGGCCCCGGTAGTCAGGCCCCGGCCCCGGCCCCGGTAGTCAGGCCCCGGTACCGACCGGGGCCAAAAATTAGCAAAATTTTGTAAATTTTTGACATTTTTTGACCACAATTTTGAATTTTCGACAGTCAAAAAGTGTTACAAATAGTTTGTTTTCCCGCTGATATGAACGAAAACAACGATTAGTAACGTTTGTACATAAAAAATTATTGCAAATTTGAATTTTCAAGAAATTTTTTGAAAATTTTCGTTTGGACCCCCAATTTCTAGGCCCCGGCCGGGGCCATGATGAGGTCCCGGCACCGTCCCCGGCCCCGGTGCATCTGTAACTAAGATCTAAAAAAATCGTTCCTTCACTTTGGTCCTGTTCAAAAACAACAACGGAAAAATTGGTGTCTTAATATTATGAATAATTTTCTAAACCTACCCACACTGGCTGGCGTAGTGTCAACGGGAGTCGGATTGGCACAAACGTCGGCCTTACTTCTGGAGTCGCCAAGTCTACCGAGACACTGACCGTTCCGATGTTGTAGTCTTTGCAGAAACTCATCACGAGTCCGACTGCGCAAATAGGGCAGGACGTAGCGCTCTAAAATTACAATTGATAAATTTTTGCTCTCTAATTAGGACACTGTGGCAGCAAGATGCTCAATAATTTCAAAAAGGCGCCAGTGCAGTGTGCGCTAGCAAAGAGCCAAGATAGCATGGTGCGTTCAAAGTCCAGAAATTTAGAATTTAGCAAGAACCAAAAATAACCGAACAAAACCAAAATCAGAACGTAATCCAAAAACATTTTAATCCAGTCTTAATCCAAACAACAACTATTGTCTGCAGCAAAAAACACTACCCAAGATTTTCCATGGCGATACGTCTAAACTATTTCCCCCTTCCCCCTGTTACTCTGTGCCACAGCGATCCTATTCTCAAAGAAGTCAACGAACGGGTACAACACACTTCCACCACTGGAAAAAACCGAAAAACTCAATTTAAATTTAAATTAAAATTAAAATTAAATATCAAAAAACCTTACTAGGATGCCGAGCACGATCCGCCAACTCCACAACCAGCCGGGGATCGCGCCGGTGCATGGTTCGCAGAACGGAGCCCTCGCGCTGGAACAGGAACAGAGCTGGGATGGTTACATCGGGGCTGCCGCCCTCTTCACCGGACATGGCAAAACCGGGCGTATTTTCGGAGGAGGAACCGGATACATGATCTGAAAGAAAGAAAATTAAATATCACAAAAATATCTAAACGGACGGGAAAAATAAATATATATATATATATAAATAAAATTTTGTTCACAGAAAATGTTTCTCTTCCCCCAAAAAAACTTGTTTACAATGAAATCAAGGTTCCAGGACAAAACGGGCGGCCCAGTCTACATTGTAAGTTTAATGACGATAGTAAGAGATGAACATTGGGCTGCATTGGATCAATTATTTCACAGCATTTTGATTTCACCATGTTTTCAAGTAAAAACATCTAACTATTACGTATATCCAAGTACGTAATAAATGTTTGTTGCCTGTTTTTAACTGTTAATCAACTGTATTCACGGCAGATTAAAAGGAAGAATAAATGTCTTACCAATAACTATGACAGCTTTGGCACCAGCCTGTTGCAATCTTCGAACCTTTTCCACAAACATACACTCACTGCGTTCAACGATGACAATACGGCCGGCTAGCCGGTGGGCATTTTGCAGCGGTTCACAGGCACGCAGGGGTTTGGCAATGGCCAATTGGCCCACAATCTACACAAAAAAATAAATAAATAAATAAAAAATAATGAATAGGACAGCTTTTTTTGGGCACATAATAAAACATCAACTTAGGATGACTTTAGTTTTAAGAAAAAATAAAAATTCAAAAATTAAAATTGAGAAAACACTACGACAAAGTTACTCAATTAGAGTACAATTAATAATGCATTACTCTTTTTGTAGGCAATACATAAAGTTACGTAAATCAGCAAATTTAATTAAAAATGAATTCGTAAAAAACTTAAAAATTCGTATAAATGTATATACTGGTTCACGTCGCCTGTCCGAGAAATCGTAGCCAAACTGCGCGGGCCAGGCACTCAGGGCAGCATAGCCCAAATAGGGATAGGAGCCCAGCTGCACTATTCTAGCACCATGAATACCTAAACACGCGGAAAAAACTCTCTCAAAACACACACAAAAATTAAAACAGATTATTTTCCCTAAAAAATGGAACCTTCCAAGCTTGATTTTCCTATTAAACCGCACTCTTGCTCAGTAAATAAAACATTTAATGCTATGCTGACAGACTGCAGTGGACGAAAATCATAAATATGATTGACGGAGTGCACTTGGGAAAAAACAAAATGCGTATAACCATGTAAACAAAAAAATTCTTAAAAAATCTACGAAAATAATAACGAGTTTAAAACAAAATGTTAAAATAGTAAACAAGAAAATAACACTAACTGGGGACAGATGTTGATTCCAGCTTCGACAGGTCCATCATATCCTTCATGAACAGATAGCCCGCCTGAGCGTCTTCAAGTGAAGCAGCCTAAAAATAACCAAAAAACTAACCAAAAATCAGAAAAAATTAAATCGTAAAAGAAAAAATTAAAATACAAAAGCCTCCCCCCCCGCACCAGAACAAAACCTTTCAGTCTCAACTTGGCCAAATTAATTTCAATGATTTTTATCAAAAGGTAGCAAAACTTTTCTGGGAATATTTTAGGTATGTAGTTTAAAATCATTTATCTTAGTGCCAAAACCGAATTTTTAAACATTCTACCATAGCTCGCTATATAGCAATATGCGCAAAACACACAAACTTTATTAAATTTTTGGCGATTTCAGACCCATTTGAAACCCCCCCTCCCACGTTAGTGAGTGAAAGACTTCACCTCCACTTTTAAGCTTCTTCTTAAAAAGGGAACTGCTCAAGAGTGACTAACATACATTGGCACTAGCATGAACCAATTGTACTCGACCATCGGGCATATTGACCACTTGAATTCCCATTTTGGTCAGCATTGCGATATGCTCAGGATTGCCCGCATTGAATTCGGTAGCTTTCAGGTTATAGCGACGTCTAAAATAGAATCATTGAATAGTTGAATAGGTATGTACAGGTTTTCTACGTCTGTAATTATGTAGGGGCGCGATAGCGCCCCTACATAATATGGGTATAAAGGCGTCTACGCGGCCCCCTGGAGACCGTGTTGGCCTGGTGCCAGCTAATTAGAGGTCCGGGAGTGGTAAAAAGGTTACCATCGTAAACAACTCTAGTAGTACTACAAGTACCACCATACTTTTAGTTCGAATTCGAAACTTCGAATTTTTGCACTAGGCGATAGTTACCGTGCGTTTGTTTTTTTTCTCGGTGAATAACGCTTATTGGAAATGCATTTTACGGCTAAGTGTTGGAACGATGTGGGCATTTTGGCACCATACTACTATTATATGTTGGTAGACAGGATCCCCCCATGCTACCTTTTTTTGGTCATTTTGGCACCTGGCCAATTTTGGCTCTGTGCCAAGGTCCCAAAGTCGGACTTTCGCTATTTTTCGCAAATTTTGGTCACACTTTTCTAGAACTGGGTAGAAGCTGGAGAGGTCTAGTATCTTTTGTTGAAAATTATCAGTAGGGGTGCATAAAGTAACGAGGGGGATTTTTTAATTTTGCTCCCTAGCTTTCAGGAGATGGGCCCAAACTTTGCATTTTTTGGCCTGTTTGGGCGAAAAATTTCTAAGTCCCACTTTTACTAGAAATGGCATAAAAGTCACTAAAAATGGCGTTTTTCGGTCTTGGGGTGCTGCCCATATATAGTAAATCGGGGTCGCTGAAAACGATGAGCATACTGCCGATACCGCCCGAAGTGACCACCGGTCAGCATGGCTCCTGTGGTTAATCGCCCAGGGACAAAGTTGGGAAAACTCACTCTAAACAGCGTTTTTCGGCGTTTTGGTCGGGGGCAAATATAGTAAATCGACTACGCTCGTTTCAGTGGGCATATCGCCGAAACCGACGGAAGTGACCACTGGTCACTACAGCCTATGGGGCCTATTGACCACTGGTCAAACGGCCTAAAACTGCGCTTTTCGGCGTTTTGGTCGGGGGCAAATATAGTAAACCGACTACGCTCGTTTCAATGGGCATATCGCCGAAACCGACGGAAGTGACCACTGGTCACTACAGCCTGTGGGGTCTATTGACCACTGGTCAAACGGCCTAAAACTGCGCTTTTCGGCGTTTTGGTCGGGGGCATATATAGTAAATCGACTACGCTCGTTTCAATGGGCATATCGCCGAAACCGATGGAAGTGACCACTGGTCACTACAGCCTATGGGGCCTATTGACCACTGGTCAAACGGCCTAAAACTGCGTTTTTCGGCGTTTTGGTCGGGGGCATATATAGTAAATCGACTACGCTCGTTTCAATGGGCATATCGTCGAAACCGACGGAAGTGACCGCTGGTCACTACAGCCTACGGGGCCTATTGACCACTGGTCAAAGGGCCTAAAACTGAGTGTCTGATCCAGTGGAATGCAGGCGGGATCTCGCGCAAGAAAACGGAACTGCAGAAGCTTCTTGCTGATTCCCAGGCTGACCTCCTACTTCTGCAAGAATCCCACCTGTCTCAGTCTGCAGAATGCAAAATCCAGGGGTTCGAAACAAGGCTAAGAGCTAGGCGAAGAGGCCGCATGGGCGCCGATGGCGTTCGTGGCGGTGGACTGCTTGTCGCCGTTAGGCAGGGCATCAAATTCTCAGTCCTTGAAGATCAGTATCTGAATCCCAACGATGATGTCACCGAACTGCAGTCCGTCGTTGTCTACCCCGGTCATGACCAGCGCCAGCAGCTGCAACTAACCAACATCTACATTCCACCCGTTCGAGCTGCCGCCGATGACAATCGAACTCTGAATTTCGACCCGGCATTTCTCCCAACCCCTACCCACTCTGTAATCTGTGGTGACCTTAACGGCCACTCGCCTCTGTGGGACAACAATCTTCCCACTAACCAGATGGGAGAAATTTTGGAAGACTGGATCCAAACAACGGACCTGTTCGTAGCCAATGACGGTTCTGCCACCAGATGTGACTACAGAACTGGAAGCAGTGGATCCCCAGACATCACCCTTGCTCACTCCAGCCTGTTGCAGAAGCTGTCCTGGCAAACGGGTCCCGACCTGGGGTCAGACCATCTACCTATTATCATCGACATTAACCTTAGCCGCCACAATAGAACCCCTACTGCCCCTCAGAAATCGACCTGGAACATTAAAAAGGCTGATTGGCGGGCCTTTGCTGACAAGGTTGACTCACTGCTGGTATCCGACCCTATTGACCCGGAAGGATCAGTCCACGCCGAGTACAAGAAATTCCAGTCTGCTCTGCACAGAGCTGCTGTCGAATCAATCCCCCGTGGATGCTCCGTCAGGCAACCCAAGCCATGGTGGACCCCAGAAATTGCCGCCAAAGTGGCTGAGCGCCGGGCCGCCAGAGCCCAGGCCCACCTATCTGAAGAGCACCGGGATCAATGGATAGCTACCTCTAGAGAAACTGCCAACCTCATTGCTGAACGAAAGCAGCAATGGTGGCAGGAATATGCCAGCAACCTCAACCCGTCAACAGACCCGACCAAGCTCTGGAATACCATCAGTGCCATGGACGGAAGACGACCTCAGGTTTCAGGAGAGGTCATGCAATACGGCGGAAAAACCCTGGTCTCTGACGCAGCGAAAGCATCAACATTCTCCAAAATGTACGCCGCAGTCAGCAGAGTCAAGGAAGGCAAAAGAACGTGCCTTCATCCGCAGACTGAAAGGTCGACTGCGCACACCCTGTGGATGCAACCACACCGGCTGCTGCTCTGACTTCACGATTCCGGAATTAAAAGCGGTGCTCAACAGGTTGAAGAAGAAAAGCTCTCCTGGCCCTGATGAAATACGAAACGAAATGATCCTCCATCTCAGCGAATACGGCCAGAAGTGCCTACTTACCATCATCAACCTGTCCTGGAGAAGTAAACGTATCCCAGCTGCTTGGCGCCGTGCTACAATAGTCCCAGTACCCAAAAAGGGAAAAGCCGCCAAGAACCCAGAATCCTACCGACCAATCAGCCTAACGTCCTGTATTGCCAAGATTATGGAATCTCTAATCAAGAACAGGATGTATTACGAACTGGAAAAGAATGGATCCATATCCGAGGCTCAGGCAGGATTCAGAACTCACCACAGCACTGAAGACCAGGTTATGCGAATAACTCAGTCTGTGGCTGACGGGTTCCACCACAAGCCACCCCTCCGGACTGCCATGGTGCTCATTGACTTTGCCAGAGCATTCGATACTGTCTGGAGACCCCGCATCATCCAACGCATACTGGACTCGAACCTTCCGATCTGCTATGCCCGATGGTGCTTTGCTGGGTTTACTTTAGGCGAAAAAAAGTGGGGGGGGGGGAGTGGGGGGGGGAGCCCCCCCCCACTAGTGGGGGGGAGGTCGAAAAGGGGGGGGGGGGGGGAATAAAATGGGCTAAAAATGGCAAAAAAACCGTATAAAAAGCCTGTTTTCTACATATACTGCTATAACTAAGCTTAAAAGTGCTCAAAAATTGAGTTTTAGCACCAAAAAAGACGATTTTTGACCAAAAATTTCCGGCGAAGCCGGAAAAATTTTGAAAATTTTGACCAAAAATCCTAAAAATTTGGCATTTTCTGGGCACCCTATAGTGAGTGGGGGGGGGGGAAGCCCAAAAAAGTGGGGGGGGGAACGAGTGGGGGGGGGGGGGGCTCGAGTGGGGGGGGAACCCAAAAAGTGGGGGGGCGCCCCCCCCGCCCCCCCAGTAAAATAAACCCAGCTTTGAGTTTCTATCCGACAGAATAGCCAGGGTAAAATTCAATGGTGCCACCAGCAGGTATAGGCGGCTCAGAGCCGGCGTACCCCAGGGTGCCGTCATATCCCCTCTCCTGTTCCTGATCTACATCAACGATCTGGTACAAGCCCTTCCCGAAGGAGTCCATGCTAGCCTTTTCGCTGACGACCTAGCGCTGTGGGTCAGCGACCCCCATATTCCGGCAGCACAGGCTAAACTCCAGGAAGCTCTGGACCGGCTGGCGGTTTGGACAGCTGAAGCGAAAATGAAGGTGAATGTGGAGAAGTGTGAATCAACCTTGTTCACCTCCGATCCACATCAGGCAAAGAAAGAAATCCTGCTTCGCTTCAACCAGGCTCCGATCCCATTCCGGTCCAACCCAAAGTTCCTGGGAATTACCTTCGACCGCCGCCTAACGTTCAAACAGCATATAGCCAATCTGACCAGTTCCATGAAGAAAAAGCTGTCGGTCCTGTCCGCCCTGGGTGGTCGGGCATGGGGCCAAACCAAAGAATCATTGAGAACTGTCTACTTGGCCTACGTCCGATCTGCTGCTGACTATTGCATTGGCGCATGGGGCCCGTCAGTAGCTGCATCCAACGTCAAAATCCTGGACAGAATCAACAATATGGCGGCAAGAAAAATCACAGGCTGTACCCAATCAACCCCAATCGACTGCCTCCAGCTGGAAGCCAACCTGCTGCCTCTGGATACCATAATCCGCCAAAAGTCGCAAATTGCCTATACCAAGTCCATGTGCCTGCCTGAGACAAACCTGCGAAGTCAGGCGGCTAGAGGAAATGCACGACTCAGGCTGAAATCTGTGAAGTCCTGGAGAGAAGAAGCGGCGCGATGGAACCGGGAAACTGGACTGGAAGATGTCAGTCTTGAACGAATCCCGGCAATTCCACCCTATCCTCCCTGGGAACAGGGATGCGAGATCTCGTGTTTCACTTCCATCCCTGGACTTAGCAAATTCGACACTGACGACCAGGCACAAACGAAAACTGAAGCTGCCCTCAACAGCCATGCTAGCCCTAACATCAAAATCTGGTCCGATGGGTCTGTCGCTGAATCGTGCCGCGATGGCGGCGCTGGAGCCACGATCCAACTTTCATATGGCCTGTCAGCCTCTATACAAGTGCCTGCTGGAAAATACTGTTCCAGCTACAGAGCTGAACTGGTCGCCATCAAGTCCAGCCTAGCATGGCTGGCTGAACACCAGGATGTTCTACCCACAAATCCATCTCTACTTCTCTGCACTGATTCGCTATCTGCTGTTCAGCGCCTGTCTCAAGGTCCTGCAGCTGCAGAGAGTAGTCTGGAGCAAGAAATTTGGCAGCTGTTAAGAACCATCGGAATCCCAGCTGTATTCCAGTGGGTTCCTGGTCATCGTGGTATAGAAGGAAATGAAGAGGCGGATAGACTGGCGAAAGGGGCTTCCTCCGCTGACCAGCGGGAGGTGGCAGTTGACTGGACCTGGAAAGCACCTTGCCGCCGGTGGTCCGGCAGAACCCCTACAGGACCCCACCCCTGGGACCCCACGGAACCCCATCGGGAAGGAACTGTCGGGCAACAAATGGCTTTCAATATCCTGGCTCCTACGGGGAGCCCCTCTCCTGTGTTGGAGGCCCAGTCTGCTTTCTGGGCATACCCTTCCCCCTACCTATCTGGCGGGTTTTTTCTAAGCGAGCCCGGTAATCCGGACTACTGGGCTCGCTTACTTCTGCTGTCCGGTGACATCGAAGAAAACCCTGGCCCCCTCCCTCCACGGTGGCCGTGCCCAGTGTGTAAGAAAAATGCCAAACAGAACTGCGTCCTATGCAACTCATGCTCCGGTTGGACCCACAAGGCTTGCTCAGGCCTGCGAACTCTCAGCGAGTACACCAACGCCTGGCTCTGCCCTACCTGTTCGTCTAACCCCCCCTCTACCAGTGCCGGTACACCGGCAAATTCTGCAAACCCAATCAATCCAGCCTATCGACCCAGTACCGCCGCAACATGTAGCACTGCAGCTTCAGCCAGAACCACAACATCCCCCGCCCTCCCCTTTGGCCCCAGCCCCGCAATTCGGCCCACCCATGGCCTATCAAGCCCTCGCCCTCGCCCTCAAACTCCCCATCCCCATCTCAGAATCCTCCAATGGAACGCTGGAGGATTAAGACCTAAGGTACCCTGGCTGCAGAAACTCATGGACGACCTGGAAATCGACATCGCGGCGATCCAAGAAACCCACTTCAGAGAAAATCAGCAACTGCCCAAATTCCCTGGATACTCCATGGAGGTACAGCATCGGAAGACTGGACGAGCTGGCACAGTCATCAAAGGTGGCGGAGTGGCAATCCTGATCAAAGAGGACATTCACTACTCCAGATCCACAGACAGGATAACCGCCCCTGCCGACCAAACTACGGACGCTCTGACCGTAAAGCTCCATATGAAGGATGGAGATATCCGTCTGTCCTCAGTATACGTACCACCCATACAGAGGCAAGCTGCGGAAATGCGGACCCAATGCTTTGATCCACACTACCTGCCAACTGCCCCAAACTCAATCATATGCGCAGACTTCAACGCTCACTCGGAAGTCTGGGAACCGCACCGACCAGGGGACGAACTGGGAGACACCATCGATGAATGGGCCATCCAGACGGACCAAACCATCCTCAATGACGGCAGCATAACCCGTCCACCCAGTAGCGTAGGTACGAAAAATTTTCAGGGGGGGCGGTGTTGACCGAAGGATGGGGGGGGGGTAAATTTCATTTTTTGCGCAATAATTGTATGCACGCTACATATGCTGTAACTTTCCCTGTTAATATGTTTTCTAGTTCAGTACATATATATATATATACATAGCTTAATGCTGTTGTAACCGAAAGCGGCACGCAAAAACCCAAAGCGGGGGGTCTGGGGGGCGGAGCCCCCCAGAAGTTGAGAAAATTTTTAAATTTTGCCGTTAAAACGCTGCTGAAACATTGAATTCTTTGCATTGTATATTATCAGTTCCCAAACTAAATTTTGTAGTTTAATTTGCTACCTATTTAAATTTTTGACTTCCACAATCCCGTACGAAAACTAAGACTAAGATGCTCCCATTTGGAACAGGGTATTCTAAGCATATCCATTATCCGTCGTTGAAGGCAGATCATGTTTGGAATAATGCAGTTAATAACAGAACTACAAAGCAGGTAAACTAAGGTAAAGTAAAGCAAACTAGCAGAGGTCTAATTATAATAGGTACACAAGTCCCAAACGGGGGGTCTGGGGGGCGGACCCCCCAGAAGTTGAGAAAATTTTTAAAGTTCGCCATTAAACGCTATTGAAACATTTAATTCTTTACAATGATTTATCAATTGTCTAACAACATTTCGCACCTTTATATATTTGCTATTTTCTACGTTTACTGTCTTGTCCGAAAACTCAAACTATTAGGATGCTCCCATTAAGAACTGCGTATCCTGATTATATCAACCAATTATGCCGAAGCTGAGATGTTGGGAATAACGCAGATATTTAACAGCAAAACTGCAAAGCAAGTAGTTATATATACAAACATTCGTTAGCATGCTTAATGAAAAATAATAATTTTGATAATGTAAATAGCCAAAATTCGCGCCGAAGGCGCAAAAATGTTTTAATGGTGTAGAAAATGCATCAATGTTGAGCTATTTTGAAGCATTAATGTACAATTTGTGCATGTTTCTAATCACATTAAACGCCCGCGCTCCGCGCGGGCGTAAAATTTTTCATTTGCCCAAATTTTCAGGGGGGCAAAGCCATTATTTCGGGGAGGGCGGCCGCCCGCCCCGCCCGCCCCGTATCTACGCTAGTGTATATGCCCCCAACCAAAACCCCGAAAAACGCTGTTTTATGGGGTTTGACCACTGGTCAATAGGCCACCTAGGCCATAGTGACCAGTGGTCACTTCCGTCGGTTCTGAAAATATGCTCATTGAAACGAGCGTAGTCGATTTACTATATATGCCCCCAACCAAAACCCCGAAAAACGCTGTTTTAGTGACTTTTCCAAACTTTGACCCTAACTTTGACCCTGGGCGAGGTGCCACGGGGCCATGCTGACCAGTGGTCACTTTGGGCGGTTTCGGCAGTATGCTCATCGTGTTCAGCGACCCCGATTTACTATATATGGGCACCACCAAATGGCCGAAAATAGCCGTTTTTACGGACTTTTCCCAACTTTGACCCTGGGCGAGGAACCACGGGCGCCATGGGGCCTGAGGGTCACATCCATCGGTTTTGGCAGTATGCTCATCGTTTTCAGCGACCCCGATTTACTATATATGCGCACCACCAAATGGCCAAAAAACGCTATTTTAGACGACTATTTGACAATTTTCTGTGTTGGGACCTCGAAAAATTGCGGCATTGAGAAACGTGGCGGCTCATATTAGCCAGTTACAGCTTGTCCTTTACCGATTTAGATGCTGGCTCATATTAGACGTTTTAAATCTTGTCCTTGACATATTTAAATGTTGACCATCATAGCTCATATTGCATTTTACATGCGACTGCAAGGAGCATTTTTCCTACTTGTCCTTCTTCCACTTTTTGGGAGCGCTGCTCTTAGGCAGAAGTAGTCTGCAATTTATTACTCCCAGAAGATTCTCTATTCCAAACAATGACCAGTCTTCGGGGGTTTCACCACTGGTCAATAGGCCACCTAGACCATAGTGACCAGTGGTCACTTCCGTCGGTTCTGAAAATATGCTCATTGAAACGAGCGTAGACAATTTACTATATATGCCCCCAACCAAAACCTAACCACTTCAATACCACTAACCATATACATGTCACTCCTCTCTAAAATATCTCATTAAACTACTTCTTTCTATATATGCCCCCAACCAAAACCTCTAAAAACGCTGTTTTAGGGGGTTTGACCACTGGTCAATAGGCCACCTAGACCATGGTGACCAGTGGTCACTTCCGTCGGTTCTGAAAATATGCTCATTGAAACGAGCGTAGTCGATTTACTCTATCTGCCCCCAACCGAAACCCCGAAAAACGCTGTTTTATGGGGTTTGACCACTGGTCAATAGGCCACCTAGACCATAGTGACCAGTGGTCACTTCCGTCGGTTCTGAAAATATGCTCATTGAAACGAGCGTAGTCGATTTACTATATATGCCCCCAACCAAAATCCCGAAAAACGCTGTTTTAGGGGGTTTGACCACTGGGCAATAGGCCACCTAGGCCATAGTGACCAGTGATCACTTCCGTCGGGTCTGAAAATATGCTCATTGAAACTAGCGTAGTCGATTTACTATATATGCCCCCAACCAAAACCTTTAAAACGCGTTTTAGGGGGTTTGACCACTGGTCAATAGGCCACCTAGACCATGGTGACCAGTGGTCACTTCCGTCGGTTCTGAAAATATGCTCATTGAAACGAGCGTAGACGATTTACTATATATGCCCCCAACCAAATCCCGAAAAACGCTGTTTTATAGGGTTTGACCACCGGTCCATAGGCCACCTAGGCCATAGTGACCAGTGGTCACTTCCGTCGGTTCTGAAAATATGCTCATTGAAACGAGCGTAGTCGATTTACTATATATGCCCCCAACCAAAATCCCGAAAAACGCTGTTTTATGGGGTTTGACCACCGGTCAATAGGCCACCTAGGCCATAGTGACCAGTGGTCACTTCCGTCGGTTCTGAAAATATGCTCATTGAAACGAGCGTAGTCGATTTACTATATATATATATGCCCCCCACCAAAATCCCCAAAAACGCTGTTTTAGGGGGTTTGACCACTGGTCAATAGGCCACCAAGGCCATAGTGACCAGTGGTCACTTCCGTCGGTTCTGAAAATATGCTCATTGAAACGAGCGTAGTAGATTTACTATAAATGCCCCCAACGGAAACCCCGAAAAACGCTGTTTTATGGGGTTTGACCACTGGTCAATAGGCCACCTAGGCCATAGTGACCAGTGGTCACTTCCGTCGGTTCTAAAAATATGCTCATTGAAACAAGCGTAGTCGATTTACTATATATGCCCCCAACCAAAACCCCGAAAAACGCTGTTTTATGGGGTTTGACCACTGGTCAATAGGCCACCTAGGCCATAGTGACCAGTGGTCACTTCCGTCGGTTCTGAAAATATGCTCATTGAAACGAGCGTAGTCGATTTACTATATATGCCCCCAACCAAAACCCCGAAAAACGCTGTTTTAGTGACTTTTCCAAACTTTGACCCTAACTTTGACCCTGGGCGAGGTGCCACGGGGCCATGCTGACCAGTGGTCACTTCGGGCGGTTTCGGCAGTATGCTCATCGTGTTCAGCGACCCCGATTTACTATATATGGGCACCACCAAATGGCCGAAAATAGCCGTTTTTACGGACTTTTCCCAACTTTGACCCTGGGCGAGGAACCACGGGCGCCATGGGGCCTGAGGGTCACATCCATCGGTTTTGGCAGTATGCTCATCGTTTTCAGCGACCCCGATTTACTACATATGCGCACCACCAAATGGCCAAAAAACGCTATTTTAGACGACTTTTTGACAATTTTCTGTGTTGGGACCTCGAAAAATTTCTAAGTCCAAACGTCGATTTTTCCATTTTTGACCATCTGTAAAAATCGACCCAGAGCGAAATTCGGAAATCAAACATAAACTTGATCTGGATCATAACCTAGATAATCAAAAATTAGTATAGAAAAATTTTTCCTATGGGCCGTTTGAAAAATCGGTGTGCGCAAAAATCGCCCTATAAAAGTGGTCGATACAGAGAAAAAAACCCACTTTTAAACTTGTATCAAAAAGTCGATTTTTTCAAAGTTCATTTTTTCCGGACAAGTTTGGTATAATTCGAAAGCTCTTGGCCTGGAGATTTCAAAAATGTAAATTTTAGCTCTCAACTCCCTACCGTTAATGAGTTATGGCTCTGGGCTTATTCTAGGGATTTTTTCTTGGGGGGGGGGGGCTTCTTGGGGGGGGGGCCCCCCAAAGGTCCGAGGGGCAAGGAATTTTGGGGGGGGGGCGAAAATTTTTCGAAAAATATGCTAAAAATAGCGCTTTTTTTCTGGCATATACTATAAAAGTTGATTTTTATAGCAAAAATAAGCAGATTTAGTGTTGAAAAGGGCAAAAATTGAGTAAAAATCTCCGGCGAAGCCGGAAAATTTTTGAAAATTTGGCCTTCTAAGCGATTTTTTCAGGGCAAAATTTGGTACCAAAAGGGGCACCCACTTTTTTTGGGGGGGCGATTTTTGGGGGGGGGAACGATTTTGGGGGGGGGGGAAGGGTGTTTATGGGGGGGGGGCCCCCCCCCCCCCCCCCACTAGAATAAGCCCAGTGGCTAATTAACAGTTTCCCTAATCCGCAAAGTGCCTTTATAGCTCATATTATGAGGGGCGCTCCGCGCACCCTCATGATACAATTTCAGTGTTAATTTGATTACAGCTAATGCTAGAAAGTTGGACAGCACAATAACAGCAAGAGTACATAATATAAGAGTGTACCACTTGGCACACTCTATGTTATCAGAGCAAAAACTACTATGCTCTGCTAGCTAACGGCCCACCCCCCCCGCAATTTAGACCCATCACTTCAAAGAATTTTGTGAGAAAAGTTTGTGTTCTAAAGCTCGAAACAGACACAAAACACGCGTACGTAGTGCGTGTGTTTTCGAGCTTAAGCACATAAACATAGAGCGAGTGATTGGACACTGCTGGGACAGAAAGATAGAAGAGAAATCCAGATTGTCACTGTCCATCAAACAAGGCCCATGATGCATTATTCCACCTCGCTACGGGGGGGGGGCGCGCGGACCCTTAAAATTCCCCTCCGAAAGTTTTGTTCCCCCTCTGGGTTTTTGGTTGCGCTAATATTTGCCAAAAACAGGCAAATTTTCAACAATTTTCCGGCTTCAACTGAGAGTTTTCGCAAAAATGGTTATTTTTAGCCGAATCTAGGCATCAAAAATCTATTTTTGTCTCGTTTTGCAAAAAACTTCCAAAAATGTCCCTCCGGAAGGAACACTTACCAGCCGCTTCGCCAGGAGTGAAATAATGGTGCCAATGACTGAGTAGGCTGAGCAGCGTGTCAATGCTGTGCGCCGCAGCGCAGCCCACCAACCACCGCACCATCTCACCACGTGACCAGGGCGGGGAACCGATCGTCATTTTAAGGACCTAAAATGTGAGAAAGAAAATTCACGCACAGCTTAAATCATGTCGTACAATTTACACACTAACAATACCAATAAAATCATAGACGAATCTAAGCATACGTACATCGATACTCACACCGGCAGAATAAGGCTTCAAAATAATAATATTATGCTTCAGCATAATAAGAAGAATCGTGAAAGAAAGTTCTCAGACACGAGCAGAGATTTTTTTGCGAAGAAACCTAGGCGGCCAAAATTAAAATTTGAGAAATGGAATTTCTGGCAACTCAACTCAAATACGTACTTTAATCACAAGATACCATTTACCAACCTAAGAACATCACCACGCGTGTGATCCAATCTCAGAATACCACAGAAATCAGTTGTTAAAGGGAAGGAAGGGGGGGGGTACGAAATGCTCAAAAACACATTACCAACAAAACAACCATTCTCTAAATTAAATTGAAAATTTTCACTTTTATTCTCCCTGCCTCCCACGTCTGTAAAAATTAAAACCACGAGAAGAAACGATAATTTCTAAACCCCCAACCCCCCCCCCCCCCCCTTAACCCTCAGCCTCCCAGTCCCATACCTGCAGTCCAAGCTCTATAGCCGTAGTCATCAGATGATGCTGAGCCGTGGAATTGTCCGCCTGCTGGGAAGCGTCCCTGTAGACTTCCTGGGCCAGCCGGTAGACCAGGGTGGAACTTTTCACATGCGTCTGTATGCAGGTCAGCACACTGTTCAAACGAAAGACTGAGTCTACAACAAAAACAACAACAAAGAAGTATGCACAAAAAGTTTTAACAAAAATTCAAAGAAAGAGGTTAACCATTGCAGTCACTACACTAATGTGCAAAGCCCTTAGTTCGAAACAGGAGAGAGCCTGCCCTGCCTGGATTATGTGGTTTACTTCTACCTGGCTTTTTCCTACGGGGGGGGGGGGTGGAGGGCCCCCCAGAAATTTGTCCCCCCCATAAATTTTTGCCTAGAAAAAAGCCAGTCTACTGGGGGGCTTCCCCCATTCGGAAGGTTCCACCAATTCGAGGAGTCCTCCCCATAAATTTCGACCTCCCCTATAAGCCTAAAAGTTGCCAAATTTTACCATAACCTAAATTTTTAAATTTTTTCTGGTTTCGCCGGTTTTTTTAACGAGATTATAGCTAATTTTAGCTTAAAAACACCTAAAATTAGCTATTTTTAGTGGTTTTTAAACAAAACATCTAAAAATTCGCAAAATGTTTTGCAAAAATATTCCCCTTGTTTTCGGTGAGCCCCCATCGATGGTGGGAGGAGGAGGGGGCTTCTTCGAGTCCTCCCCCATAGATTTTGGCCTTGATAGAAGTAAGCCAGATTATGCCAAAAGGACAGCCAGCTCGGCTCTAAGTTGCTCTATCAAGCGAAATAATGCCAAAATTTCACAATAAAACTGCCACCACCATCATCATTTACCCTTTGCCGCAATGAGCAAAGCCGAGGCAAGATGTGACTGTTGCGACTCCAGATAGCCAAAACTGAGGGCAAAATGAGGACTGCCGCCCAGCTGCTGTAGGAAACCGCCGCCAGCTGGGCCCGGAGGATCCAGCGAGACGCTGGCGGAAGCTCCGCCCCCCTCGTCCGCTGATTGGCCCAAAATGGCGCCCCCGCCCCCGCTGTTGGGGCTGGCTCCGCTGATTGGCTGCTTCATGGCCCGAAGGCCGACCTCATAGGCCAGGTCCGGGTCATGGGGTAGGAGAACCTGGAATAGGAATCCGGCAAAGGTATGCATGGGCACCACTTGGGTACCACCAGCGGTCAGATTGGGCGGGGCCGCATCGGCGAGGGAGCTCCACCAGGACGCACCTGCAAACGAAAAAATAATTATTGTATAGTATATAATTGGTCAACACTTATGTACACAACACACCATGCATGTATGCATATACGTATATACATACGTAGTTTGAAAAGAGTGATACACAAAATGTTGTGGTCACTTTTTCCTGTCTATCAGGACAAAGTTTCCGGGCGGGAAAGAAGGGACATGTAAGATTCTTAACCAAAAACTTCACAACATTGTACTAAACCCTGGCTTATTTTTACTGGAGAGGCCGCCCCCATTCGGCGACCTTCCCCCAGGCCTCGTGCGCACCAATTTTGGAAAAGTAGGAATAAAAGTAGGAATTTTCTTCAAAAAAGTAGTAAAAAGTAGGAACAAGAAGTAGGAATTTTGCGAAAGAGGTAGGAATTTTAAAGTAGAAATTTTGCCAAAATTATGAGTTTTAACATAGGTATATAATTGTTGAGTGCTGCGTAGTTAGTTAGTAACTTGATTATGTTAATGTACTCTATTCTAGAAAACCCCGATCTACGCACTTTGACGTTTAACCGTAAAAACGGAAAGGCATCAAAGCAATTGATTTCTATGTGATATTATTATTATTATTACATTATTATAATACGATTATTACACATTGCTTGAAAAATTAATTTCTAATAATGCTCCACTCAATATCTTTAAATTTACGAATACACATTTTTTGTGCATAAATAAGTCTATTAAATTCTCAAAATTCTTGGCTTATTTTTACTGGGGGGGGGGGGGTGGGCCCCCCCCCCACTCGGCAACCTCCCCCCCCCCCATTCGAGGTTCCCCCCATAAATTTTTACCTCCCCCCCCCCATAAGCCAAAAAATTGCCAGATTTCACCACTTTTACCCTAAATTTTCAAAAAATTTTCCGGCTTCGCCAGTATTTTAACGAAATTTTCGCTATTTTAGCGTAAAAAACACCTAAAATTAGTCATTTTTTAGCGATTTTTGGCAATTTTTACACAAAAAAACGTAAAAATTTGCAAAATTTTTTCCAAAAATATGCCCCCCACTTTTGGTGAGCCCCCCCCCCCCATCGATGGGGGGGGGGGGCAACTTTGATCCCCCCCCATATCGCCCCCCCCCCATAAATTTTGGCCTAAAAATAAGCCAGAAATTCGCTACATTTTCGTGCCCCAGAAGCAGGATTTGGACCAAAACCCTCTTCCACATGTCACATCTGACCGCTTCACACAAATTCCTTGAACCGCATGACATTATTCCACTCATATGACGGCCCTACTTTGTTTTTTCTTTAACCTTAAGGTGGTGATTCCCTTTGGTCACATAAAGCTTGCACCATTATTACTCATTCATTACTTGTAGTTAAGAAGCCATTTTTATATCAAAATGTAGCCTGACATTTTCTTCTTTTAATGCATGCCACGAAACTAATGTTGCTTTTCTAAAATATTTTTAACACATTTTAGAAGAAGTATAATCTTCCAGAATTTTTGCAGACTCGAGTAATTTTTTTCGCGAGACATCGGTTATATCATTCGATATCTCCATCAAATAGCTGGGAACGATTTTTTATTTATTGTGAAATCGCACTTCGTTGTAGAGAAATAAGCTGAAATGTGTGTGTAACCTGTATTTTGCCTACTTTTTCCAAATTTGTCAAGCGATTACTTTAGCTAGAAAGCAGCAATCGGGGCAACTAAAAAATCGTCCCTGGGTATATTTGCGCAGAACACATTTGTTCAGTAGCAGCCCTCCAGCTTGCATGCTGAATGCTCCACAATCTCTGGAAAAAAATTGGTCGTGTTTTTGCAAAAACTACATTTTTTATGATAGCAGCCTACGGGATAGCTGTTGGACGACGATCGTCCATCGGATAATTTGTCCCTGTGAGACCTTTAGATCGACGCCCTTAGTTTGATTTTACGGCTTGCGTAGTTCAAGAAATGTTGAATTATTTGATTTCTGCAAAAATGACAAGTTTTCGACGCCAAAACAAGAAAATTGCTTTGAAAAGCACAAATGTGAAGCTTAATGAGATGTTTCGAATGAATATAGTCATAACTGTATAGCAGCTGCCAAACGTTCAGAAATTGGGAAAAACCACTCTGACAGGAAATCTCGAATTTTTGAATCGGGATTGTGCCGAGGGTGTTAGAACGATAAAAGAACTTATTTCGAAAAGTTTCATCAAATTTCATCTTGATTTACGCCGCCAAACAACAATATGTGCCCAAAAGCAATCACCACCTTAACCAAATTTAACTTTTTGTTCATTTTAAAAATTTGTTCTTTTCCAAGAAATGCGTTCCAAAGAACACAATTTTGGAACAAAAACTGGACAGTTGGCACTTTTCAAGCCAAGCTGACGAGAAAAGCTTAACATCAACCCAAGTTAATCAAGTAAATATATATTTCCAAAATCCAAACAGATCTTTAAAATTAAAATCTAAACACCGTGAAGCCTGAGATCTTCAAAAATACAGGGAAAAATCTTCGGATTGAAATGTGTCGGTTCTATATAACTATGCTACACAAAGCTATCTGCAAGAATAAACCTTACCGTGCAAAACTCAAAAGCTAAATTTAAAAATTTTAAGTTTTGTTTTTGGATTCTGGTTATTTAAATTCGTTGTGTTTACTACATTAGACGTCACAATGTGATGATCACCACCCGACGGTGCAAAGCGTTAGCTAGGAAACTGGCACTGTGACGTTGGTCAAAAACAACTCAACCAAGTTGCCAGAAGGAGTCTCAAAGCCTGGTCGACATCACGTCCGCTGACGTCTCCTCCTTTTTAGATAATGCTCCGTTGGCCTCGGCGTTGCCATATTTGGCGGCTAGCCCGAGAAGCAGCACACAGCACAAGTCTTCCATGCAAAAACAACGGCATGGCAGCCTTTGCACCAAAGTGTGCTGTTCTATGATATAGCCTACACGTATGGAAGCAGAGTGATTGCGATGCGAAACTGCCTTAAAATTAGTATTGTGCATGCATTATGGCCATTTTGAGCACAATATACCTAGCCCTCTTCTTTTAGACTTGCCCTTCATGCAGCACTACAAGAAGTATACATAATTCTAGCAAGAGGCCATATATTCAACGTTAAACATATAAACGGAGAACAGTTCTGAACAAAACGAACTAGCCCAGTCTTGTTTCGCAAACACATGTCACAGCCTGTAGAATAAAAGATGTTCTAAGAGTGTACCTTTTCAGCGAGTAAGGTAAGCATTAAAATCAAACTTTCCGCGCCGTGGGCGCGAAATTTTCGTAAAATTAAGAAGAAAACTAAAGTAAATATATAAAATTTACCAGCCTAGGAAAAAAGTTGGAAAAAGTAGGAATTTTTGGCCTCTAGTAGGAAAAAAGTAGGAATCTGGAAAAAAGTAGGAAAAAAGTAGGAAAAGTAGGAACCGCACGAGCACTGCTTCCCCCGGCCCCCCCCATTCGAGGAGCCCCATGAAATGCCCCCCCCCCCCCATAAATTCGACCTTTCCTCCCTAACTCAAAAAATTGCCAAATTTTACCATTTTTACTTTAAATTTTCAATAACTTTTCCGGCTCGCCGGATTTTTAACGAAATTTTCACTATTTTAGCCTAAAACACTTAAAATTAGTCATTTTTAAGCGATTTTTAGCAGTTTTTACGCAAAAAACAAAAACATTTTTCAAAAATATGTCCCACACCGATGGGGGGCTCGCCATGAAGCCCCCCATAACGTTTTGCCTAAAAATAAGCCAGAAACCTTTAAATTCAGGTTGCTAGTGAAGAAGCCTGACGCAGGGGGCTTTATTTTAGGTTTTTTTAATGGGAGGATGCTTCTCCTGAAAAGTTCGCAGGTTAACAAATTTAGGGGGATTTACTAAAGACTGGGTTTAATTTTTGTTGCATTCCCTGAAAAGGAGAGTTTGTAATTTGCATCAGAAACAACAATCTGGTTTTGATCAAAAAGAAGGCAAAAATTTGACGAGCAAAAACAATGTCCAGCAAAGCCGGAATACTTCCAAACAGTTCTTTGCATCTGAACACAATGTTAGGACAAAAATTAATTCCAAAAGTAGTATACACTCACTTTCTTGGAAGCAGGGTTTTTTTGGTTTCACGATTTGCGCCAATGCTGCGTCAGGAAAAATTTTATTGCGTCAGGAACTGGGGTCACTGCGTCAAAAATAAAATTTATTTTTAAGCAATTTAATACGTATTTTAAACATTATTTTAATGTGTAACCAATGTTTAATTATTTAACCATCAATACACAGCATTAAACACATTTTCCACCTGTTTTTCAAATTTTGCACCTTTAAAGCCGACTTTAATGTGTGAAGCATTAAGATCTAGAGAAAGAACCAACACGGGGGTTCTGGGGGGCGGAGCCCCCCAGAAGTTGAAGAATTTTTGCAATTAAGACTCTACCAGGAATTAATTTAGAGCATTTTCGCGACCAGTTGATGTGGTATTAAGTATGGCCGGTTATTGCAATATCGAATGTATATCAGTTAGCCAGCGCGGAAACTTTGAACTATCACTAGGGGCGAGGCGAGACGAAGAAATTGGTCTGAGCCATCTGGAGCGCAGAACTTTAGCTCAGCTCCGCTCCCACGGCCACTTCCCCTATCTGGCTTCCTATAGACATCGCTTCAATCTGGACAACCGGGGCCCTCTTTGTCCTCGGTGCGAAGAAGAGGAAGAAACCCTACAACACCTATTGGAGAAATGCCCTGCTCTTACCCAAATCCGTCTGCAATCCTTGGGTATTGGGGCCAGTGCTGGGATGCTTGCCGCTGACTCTGTCAGGGTGGCAAACTTTCTGAGGGAGTGCGGTTTCTACGGAGGCCGCCTGATATGTATAATGGGAAGACCATTGGTGCCCGGAGAGAAGAAGAAGAATGTATGTATTTTAAAATCTTTTTAAGTGCTACATCTGCAAGACTTGCAAGCTGTTTCCGCTGCTACATGCGCCCTTATATTCAATGATTAAATAAAATATTAGTTTGTCAGTCATCTTAGCACTCAGCAACAAGTAAAAAGGCAGACATGCTGGGGTCTGCGGGCGCAGCCCCCAGCAGAAAATTTTTAGAAATATCACGTTTGAAACACAATTTTTCCAGCAAGTTTGCACAATTTTGCCTCTAGTTGAAGTTCAAATACAGCTGCGCCAGGCTTGCGTCAAGGCTAATTTCATTTGCGTCACACGAAAAAATTTGCGCCATGACGCAGCCCCTGACGCAAAAAAAACCATGCTTGGAAGGGTGACTGAAGGGAAGAAGAATTTTCTTGGAGGGAGGGGCGATGAAAATGAAAAATGAGAAAGGAAAATGAAACAAGGAAATCCAAAAAAAACTAAAACTAGTAGGCAGTAAACTTAAATTTAATAAGCATCATATGTCTCAGAATACATACCGTCCAGTAATCTTCGAGTCTGTTTTCGTATGATACGAATTAGAGTGGAGTCAAGGGGGGCCAGCTGTCGCAGTTTAGCAATCAGACTTTCTGCCTGTTTGATGGAACGATGCTTGGCATAGACACAGGTGGGCAGGCTACGCTGCTGACCCAGGGCTGAAACAACAATAACAGCATAGAACAACAATTAATTAAACTAACAAAATTAACATTAACTAAACAATTTGGATAATCCGAAAGCAAAAGTTGAAACTCTTGTAATATGCATAGGCACAAACTTTTTAATAACATAGGTATACACCTAATCTCTAGGTAAGTCGTCAGAAAAACCTTTCGTTTTAGCCAACAGCGCAGAAATATATACTATAAACTGGTAATAATGAAAAGTTTTCCAAGCCAAAACTCAAGTCCAAAGAAAAACCATCATTTTATCATTATGAAGAAGTCTGAAAATGCTGTCATGTTGTCTGAGAAAATATTACAAGTAATAGGAATTGTTTTTGCCAGATTATTTTGGAAGTCAACGACAATTCAACCCCTCCCCCCCCCCCACAAATTCCTGCAACAAAACTTCAATTTCTCTGCATATATTTTGGATTAGAATACCCACCAATCATGGCCGTTTCCACCGAAAGACTGAGATAAGACTCAGCGCTGGCAGCTGTGACCAACTGAAAGTAGGCATGATGAAATGAGACACAGGCAGAGGAGACGGAGGGTGGACAGGCTGAAGACGAAGAACCAGAACCAGAAGTCGACGAAGATGAGGATGACGCCGCCGTGGTGGCAGAATCCACAACTACCGCCGAGGAACTGGCAGAGGACGGGCCTGAGCCGGCTGTAATGCCACCACTGGCGCCGCCGGTTCCAGAAACCACGGTGGATAGATTGCCACTACTGCCACTGGGCGAAAGAAGATTACCATCTGAAACAAAAAAGCGCAACAACGGGTATATATTAGGATGAATTAAAACTACAGTACAACCAAAACACAAGCATCTCAAGTAATTTCTGCAGGCATAGTTAATGTTATATAAATAGTTCACTGTAATTTCTTTAGGGGGGGGGGGGTGTGGGCGGCGCCCCCCGCCACGTGTTCACCCCCCCCCCCACTTTTCTGGGCTTCCCCCCACTACAATAGGGTGCCCAGAAAACGCCAAATTTTAAGGATTTTTGGTCAAAATTTTCCGGCATTGGCGGAATGTTTTGCTCCAAAATAGTCTATTTTGGTACTAAAACTTGATTTTTGAGAACTGTTTAACTTAGTTGTAGCAAGTATACGTAGAAAACACGCAAATTCTTACGGCGCTTTTAGCCCATTTTATTCCCACCCAAGTGGGAGGGGTGGGGGCTCGGCCCCCACTACCCCCCCCCCCCCCCGACTTTTTTGGCCTAGAGAAAACTCGGGTTCAAAGTTTGATTTCCTATCAAATTCGATGGCTGATTCGTTGCTGAATAAATGCTCCTAATAGTCTAAATAAAATCGCTCATTTTTCCTTAAGAACATTTCAAGAACTTCCCTTCAGGACAACTTCTTGAATTTTAACGCTTGAATTAATTTCCTGAAAACCTTAAAGCACCTCCAAGCAGTAGCGCAAACCTAGCTAAGCCCCCTAAAGAGCGCCTGTACTCAGGAATATATATTAGTTGCCCACATTACCTGAGTCACAATGTTTAGTCGCACTGTTATGACACGGAATGAGCAGAGTATCAACCAAACAATTTATCGGATCCAACAGTTCGCCCAGCCAACCACGTTGGACCAGACCCAGATCCAGAGCGGGGGTCCCAGCCGGGCCCCCGGTCACGTGATGTGAGGATTTCAGCCAATCAGAGGGGGGCAAGGCTGGGCCCGTATTGAAGGGAGACAGAACGCTACGCTGGGGCGGTGTGCCTCCTGAACTGGAGGTGGCGCCCTTATGCGAATGATGACTACATTTGGAGGCAGAATGCGAATGAGAGTGATGATGGTGATGATGATGATGTTTGGATCGTTTACAGGACGAACTGCTGCTGGAGCCTGTAAATAATGAATAAAAACTAGAATAAAACCGATAAAAATAAAGAATTGTCTCAATATATAATGACTCTTGTTTCACTTTAATCCCTAATGATAATGCTTGCATGTTTCTAGAACGTTTGCGTTTTTAATATACATAGAGTGCCCGCCCATAATTAATAGCAATTTGGCAGACCCCCCCCCCGATTTTCACTATGCAACCCCGTTCAAAAGAAGTTATTCAGGCAAGTTGCAGACAAAAATTTACATCTCAGGCAGCATAAATACGAGAAAAAATCTGGAAAAAACAGCCACTTTCAGTAAAAAAATAAACCCCCCCCCCCCCCCCTTCCCTCAAAAAGCAAAACAATTCCAATTCTCCACTCACCACCCTCCCGATGATGTCGTTTACAGTGTGAGCCACGAGTATGATGCTGTGGTTGTTGCTGCCAAGATGGCGTCGTTTGCTGCTGCTGTTGCTGTTGCTGTTGCTGCTGTTTGCTCTGCCAGAACTTCAGGGTATGCACAATGGCAACTGCCAGTCTCAGCGCTTCCGTCACGTGACCGTGGGAACGCAGAGATTCCAGGCGAGCACAGGCCGTTACCAGATTTTCTGCAAACAGATGAAAAACACTGACAGTTTTAATGGAAGTATACTCTTGTTAACCGTGACGAAAAATAACTACATATATAAATACACAACCAGCTCAGCCGCTTTCTACCCCCTCCTCCCCAATTTCTCTTCCAAAAAAAAACAAAAAAACAGGGAGGCGTTTCAAAAGATCCTACAAAGTCTGCTCCTAAGCGCGCTTAGACATTCTCCTAACTTAGCCTAACTTAGAAGAATGGTTAGAAGCGGTGGTGGTACCCGCTCCTAAGTTACGAGAATGTTTTGAAACGGCACTCCTCCTAACTAACTGCCTAAGCCCCATTTAGGAGCGCTCCTACGTTTAGGAGCGCCTTTTGAAACGCCCCCGCCCCCCAAATCTCTAAAGAAAATGTTACCATGCCACAACGGCGTCCCGCCGGCATCATAGAACGGCAGAAGCAGAGGCTGTTGTTGTTGGTGTTTTTCCGCTGTCGTTGACGATGATGAAGAGGGGGCAGAGGCGTTATTTGATGATGAGGGCGAACGCTGCAGTAGGAGCAGCTGGTCAGGCGGGACCTGATCGCGGAGTATTCGCTGAAGATGAGCATCGTCCCAGGACCAGTCCAGGGCTTCCAGAGGCAGGGAAAAGATGGAGCGAGGAGGCGCTGACGCTGAAGCCTGACGGCCGCCGGCAGATCTAGAACTGCCGCCTCCTGAAGCTCCTGAAATGAACAAACTTACAAGAAAAATCTTAACTTTAATGATCGTGAATATGGGGTTGTTCAGTGGAGCTGGTCCATATTAGTGCGCTACTAACCTAGTCGTCCTGGCATTTACAACCTGCTCCTCCCATATTAACGTTTTAAAACGTAGTCCTCTGTCCACTTAAAATCTAATGTCACCCATATTGCATTTTTCAGGCTCCATCGGAACACTTTTCTTATCATTTCATTGACAATAGCACCAACAAGAGTATGTATGGAAATATGAAAATACAAGCAATGAAGCTTGAAAAATGCAAAATAGAAACGTTTTGAGCAAATGAAATGAAATGGAAAAACACCACGTACGTTCAGCGTTCACAGCAGCCGCCGGGTAGCCGCCAAAACCGCCACCCCCAGTACCCGGGGTCATACTGGGGGTCTCTGGAGGGCAGGTGCTCAGTTCGCTCCACTGGCGCAGGGTTCGGGCCCAGCCGGTCTTGGTCTGCTCAGAGGCTGCCGGATTCAGCACAACACAGACCCAGAGTGAGCCTGAAATTGCAAATCGGAGCACCAAAGCTGCACGTGAACAGTGTGTTTACAGATAAATAATGAAAAACATCACATGAGCGCTAAAATTTTCAGGAAAAAAAGCGGCTGAAACCTCCAGTGACAATTCATTATTGTGAATGTATCAAGAAGACCGTCCGCCAAACGTTTGACAGCACTTCCCCCGGGGAACGCAAACGAACAAAATGGAAAGGCATGACGCACAAACACGGTGAAAAAACCTTTAGCAAAAAACTAACAGTGTTACAAAGCGTGATAATACAAACAATACGTCAAGTTAGTCCTCATCAATATGTACATACTGTACTGTACTGTACGGTACTGTACAGTATCTACTACTGCAGCACTTACGTAACTGATCCCACAACTGTTGACACTTATCCGAGAGTGTGGGCGGCTGATAGGGTGTGGAGGACCGAATGGAGCCCAGCCAGGGTACGGTTAGAAACTGTTGGGTAATCAGTTGCAGGAGGCGAGGCCCGTTACCATCGCCACAGCGCAGCATCTCACGGATCTGAAACAAAAGCAGAGAAAAAGACAATATTGTCATGGTAACACTAACTTCGCGTATATATATACTAGTGGGAAAAATGCCCTAGACGGGCATGCAATGGCTAGAATAGGGAAAGAAGGAAGGGCGGAAAAATGCCAATATTTACGAATATATGCTTGACAGTCGGCGCTGAAAATGGTAGAAAAACTAGATTCAGCGCCGAATAGGGAATGTAGTCGGCGCTGAAAATGATAGAAACTAGATTCAGCGCCGAATAGGGAATGCAGTCGGCGATGAAAATGATAGAAACTAGATTCAGCGCCGAATAGGGAATGCAGTCGGCGATGAAAAGGATAGAAACTAGACTCAGCGCCGAAAAGGGAAATCAGTCGGCGCTGAAAATGATAGAAACTAGATTCAGCGCCGAATAGGAAAAGCAGTCGGCGCTGAAAATGATAGAACTAGATTCAGCGCCGAATAGGAATGCAGTCCGGTACCGTGGAACAGGCAATTCCTCCGTCCATCCTATTCGCGTGAACTGCTCTGCACTACCCGAGAACTTGGTATATACTGCGTTTGAAATGAGGCAGGCTGTCATCGTTTGTGTAAGCAAAGTCTGCTTTTGAAGAGTAGAAACTTCGTGGTTGATTGTGGATAATGAACTAACGCAATTAACATTAGGTGTCATTATGTGAATGAAATGTGCTGTCGCTAGCTAGCATTGTTCTTTAACATAAAGTTAAAGCCGGAGCTGCTGTCTTCTGCATAAAGTACGTATACGTATACATAAACTGCATTGCGTATTAGTAATAATACTAAAGTCTGACCAAAAAATGTAGGGAGCGAAATTGTTTTGTTTATACTGACTACCGGTACATTTTTTTGCTGCAGCGATGGAGATATTTTCTGAAACGGCATTTTTTGTTGAAAAATTTTTTAAAAATTAAAATTATCAAAAGAAGCCGATTTTTATTTTGAAAGATCAGCAGAACTTGAATCCCGCCGTTCGGTTTGAAATTCAGCTCATCCCCAGACATTTTTCGAATCCCGAAAATCAGCCATTTCGTCAAAAATTGCGATAGTTATTCAATTTTTTTCGATTTTCAAAATCCTTTGATTTTGCCCGCTTTCCAAATTTGACTGGTAGTACTGCGACTCACTCAATGCAAAAAATTTTAATTGATTTTTTAAGGACCGCTACGTGTTGCCTTTCATGTGATATATGGTTTTTTTTCTAAATTTTAAAAATCGATTTTTGCGAAATACAATTTTTTGACCCAAAAATTTTCGACAATGCGAGTCCAGCGGGTAAAAGTAAAAAGCGGGTAAAAAAACATTGTCATAAAACTATCTGAGCTGAATCCAACGACAAAAGTTTTCGTGGTTACGACTTATATTGCATCCGTAACGAATTTTTAAACAATTTCGCTTTTTAGCCAGTTTTTGGCTAGTTTACACTATTTGAGTCAAATCAATGCACAATATAGCACAACTTGTCAGAAATCAGCTGAAATAGGAAATTGTTTAAAAATTCGTTGCCGGGGCAATTTAAGCCGTAGCCACGAAAACTTTATATCGTTGGATTCAGCTCAGATTAAACTTTATGATAATGTTATTTTTACCCACTTTTGCTGAACTCGCATTGCCGAAATTTTTAGTAAAAAAGTGGTATTTTCGAAAAATCAACTTTCAAATTTTGAAAAACCACATAGATCACATGAAAGCTGGCACATAAGCGGTCCTGAAAATCCAATTGAAAAATTTATCCATTGAGTGAGTCGCAAGTAATAGCCAGTCAAATTTGGAAAAGCGGCAAAGATCAAAGTGTTTTGAAAATCGAAAAAATGAATAACTATAGCAATTCTTGATAAAATTAGCTTATATTTGGGATGCAATATGTTTGGGACATGGCTAATTTTCCACCAAACGGCTAGTTCCTGGCTTCTACTGATCTTTCAAAACTTAAAACATCGGCTTCTTTTGATGAATTTTTAATTTTTTAAAAAATTTTTTCAAACCAAAAAGAAAGTTCATGCCATGACGGTTCGTGAGAAAATATATACATTGCTGCAGCAAAAAATGTACCGGTAATTCAGTATAAACAAAACAATTTCGTTCCCTACATTTTTTGGTCAGAGCGCCATCTCAGAGAACAGCATGGGCAATCATTGCCATTACCTGTATAAATTGTGGTCGCGTGTTTGCCAGACAGGATCTCCTAATGGCACATTGCAAACGAATTGACTACGTGGAACAAAGAAGCGGGGACTGAAATACCCGATGACAGTTGGAAACCGAGCAGACTTTGACAAGGTTATGAATCAACTGGATGTGGTGGATGTACTAGAATGGGCTCGTCTGCAACGACCTGGATCAAGATATTCAGTAGAAAGAATCGCAAATGTGACAATTATTGTTGACAAACTCAATGTTCCCATTTTGTAAAGATATGTGTTGTATGTAAACAAGTTATTCTGTATGCATAAATGCCTTTTACCTGAAATAAAGCCTTCCGCCACACTGTGGCTTCAGGCGGAACCTCCGGAGAGGTTTTGTCATTCCATCAATCAGTCTTAGTCCGACTCGACTCCGTCCGCAGTATCTCCTGACAGAGGCACGTAGAACAAGTAGAACTCAATGGCTGTCTTCTTATGAAGAATGTGGGCCACAGTCTCTTTCGGGAAGCGTTCCACATCCGTAAGTGCAATGGGGACCAAAGTTCCAGTACCATTGTTGACAATCATAGAGACTTTACGTTTGCCTCTCAAGAGATTGCTAATCCGAGTGATCCAAGTCTCACTGTCCATGGGCACACGGTCGTCAATTTGTATCCATTTCAAGCCAAAGTTTGGCTCGTTATGTTCGTATGGTTCAATCATGTTTGTTGCGGGTTGGTTGAGTTGTTGTTGATGCTAAGATGTTGTTTAGCGGTTCCTTTTATTAACTTCGTATGTAATCGTAGTAGTAATTACGCAATCATGATTGCGTAACCATCTCCAACCGCAGTGATTGTATATTGCTATTGCACACCATAGTTCAGTTACGTGATGATTCAGTTTGTGCTCTACTGTAAGGGCTTTTGCGAAGGCAACAAATACGAATACTCGAGGTATCACATTTATTCCGTCGTCAAATAGGTAATCTGCAATCTTCATCAGCGAATCAAGACATGGCCGAGCTTGTCTTGCCATTTGCACTAGTTCCTGATTGGGTGATATCCTGCAGCTTTGGACAAAGCGGAGTACATGCTCCATGATAATCATAAAAGGATGGGAGGTATTGAGTATATATGTAGGTATGTTAAGAATGGAACTAAAACGACTTCTACTTATTACATTAGTGGTGACTATCACTGTCACTAGTATTGGCATATTCACTTTGAATGTAACTCTTCCAGCACCCCGAAATGATTTTATTTTATTTTTATTTTATCCTATTTTATCCTATATTTATATCCACATTTTATCCTATCACTATAAGTTTACTACCAGATAGAAAAACTGAGCTAGTTCAGAATAATCTGAAGGAGACGCTCAGCGAAAAGCAGTTGCACAAAATGCAGCAATTTATGCACAAGTGTTTCAACCAAAACTGTAAAATCAGCGAAAATCCCAGCCTTCTTTGCCCATATAAGGCGGAGCAGTACAGTATGCAACTCTGTATGGCAGATGACAAACAAATAATGTTTGCTAAAATAGGGAAGATGTACATTACAAGAGAAGACATGCTCAGAATATATGAGCTATGACAACCAAAGTTAATAAAAGGGATTGATGACCGAAATTAATAAAAGGAACTAGTAAACTGATTATTTTTATGATGACAGCAAGACAATTAAGGTTTTGCACCTACTGTGGAAAGGATTACGTTAACTTGAAATCACTCAACAATCACATTGCTCTACAACATGGCAACTATTTGCAAGACATTTGCAGCCTTACCTTCCCGGACCTGAAGGAGAAGCGAAGGCACATGCGAGGTGGCCACCCTCGTCTATGCTGTGGCCAAGTCTTCAACACAATGAGAGATTTGCGATGGCACAAAGACCAACATCACAAGAACGAAGGGAGAAAGAGGCGACAGACGAGAACGGAAGGCTACGTGAAGACGAAAACGAGACGCGGAGATGATTTGCTGCTATTTACAAACCTGAATCATCCCTTTTCCAACTACTACAAAGCCAACTTTACCGTATATGGAGTGCCCTTCAGGAGTGTCATGCAATTCTACGTGGCGGAAAAGGCAAGATGGCTTGGAGAGTTCGACAAGTTCAATCGAATTGTACAAGCCTGGACGCCAGAGGAAGCAATTCATATTGGAACAACTCTACCAACAGAGAACGATGAAGATTGGGGGAGGATGCGTGCTTCGGTGGTGGAAATTGGCGTCAGGGAAAAGGTGCGGCAAAATGCTGATATTGAGCGGCTACTGATGGACACTGGTGATGGGATAATTGCGGCTGCTACAGGATCAATAGACAATTATTGGGGTATTGGTCTGGATGCGGATGATCGCCTTGCCATAAACCCAAAGAAATGGCGTGGTGACAACGTTCTTGGCAAGATGTTGATGAAGATTAGAGAAGAAGCCAGAACCTGCTAATTCATGAACTTTTGTGTAATTGTGAACGTTGTAAACAATAAAAACAACGTTTCCGCCAATCATCAAACACGATGAAAATGGCACTTATACCTACTCCTTTTTTTGATGCTACAGCATCCATTTACCTGCATAGTTGCAGCGCCAACTAAAGCTGGAAAGACTACATTTGTTTCAAAGCTATTACAGCATGCGGATCAAATGATCCAACCCTAACCAGATCGGATCTTGTGGTGTTACACCGAATGGCAAGAAGCCTATGAATACCTACCGTATGTTACCTTTCAAAGGGGACTACCCAATTTAGAAGCACTGAAACGTAACAAGTACATGAATACTCTCATCGTTTTGGATGATCTCATGTCGGAAGTAACAAAGGATTCCAAACTGGTGGAATTGTTTACGCGTGGGTGCCATCACTGGTCCTGCAGCGTAACACACATCACTCAAGACATATTCTTTGCAAGGAGGACAAGCAGGATAAATGCTCAGTACATTGTACTAATGAAGAATCCTGCCGACAAGCTAACTCCACTGAATCTCGCCAAGCAAATGTACCCTGGTCAAGTAGACGGCTTCATGCAAGCCTTCAATCATGCCACAAGCAAGCCTCATGGATACCTGCTGATTGATCTGGATCAAGCAACACCAGAAGAATTTCGACTGCGAACAAACATATTTCCAGATGAACTTAATGGGGTGTATACACTAAAGAAGACATAAATACATGCGGTGTAAACGATATTAACCGTAACAAATACATAAAAGCTATTCCCGATTAATGTATCATCAGCGATATGGCTCAACGATTTGAAAAGAACGCAGACTATTTGAGTGTTCTATGCAAGTGTAACCCAAAACAACGTAAAGCTATACTCAAGACAGCAGACAATCAGCTCATTGGAGTAATTTGTGACTGTGTGGAAAACGTACTAGCGGGTAACGTACCGCTTAGCGACGAAGAAAAGCATCGTCTGAGAAAACATATCAACGTTCTCAGAAGAATTCGCGCCAAGAAGACATTGGCCAGCAAACGAAAGGAGATTGTTCAACACGGAGGATTCTTGCCTGCAGTTTTGGCTCCTCTCATTGGCGTTGTTGGAGGATTACTCAGCGATCTGATACTCAGAAGATGATGGAATATTCAGTACTGGTTAGACCAGATTATTTCGAACAACACGGAGAAGTTGCAGCACAGCAAATCAAGGTAGCGCTGGAGCAGAAAGTACCCTCAGATGTGAAACTTGCCCTATACCGCTAGCAAAACTACCGGAACCGGCTGAATAAAGAAAAGCCCAAAACGACAATGACTGTTAAAAGGGAGTCATCTCCCCAGACTGACAGCATTACTGTGGATAACCTTCCACCAGCAGTCCAAACGAAAGGTAGAATGCTTATCCAGCATTTGCAGGGCATTAAGGGTTTTAGAGTAAACGATAGGGGAGAAATTGAGTATAAAGGACAAATTGCCCCTGACTCACGGATATTTGATCTTATTAATGACTTTGTTAGGAAACGGAAGACAAAATCGTCTCAACCTGGCGACGATTTATTTGTCGAAGCTCTACGAGATAGCAATGTACCCCGCGAATTTATAGGTAACTCAGCCCGATGGGCTGATATTCGAAAGCATAAAAAGCAAATTGGACGCGGATCTAATATATCCAGTGCTCTAAAACGTTTAAAATGGAAGCGATCTTAGATGAACTATATTATAACCATAGCAAAAACTCAAACAGTGCAATTGTTTGCAATGCTGACATACGGATTTTGTTGAAGAGTCAAACAGCAGAATTAGCCGCAGAGCTTGAAAATCTCTTTACCAGCTGTGCAGCTCGGTGAAGGGAGCAAGAACGTTTGCATCTCGATGTAATTTCTTTGTGGAGTGAGCAGCACGGCAAACCTTCCACGTCTCGCATTTCAGCAAAAGATGGAAATCCCAAATGCTCACCGGCGTCATAAATGCCAATGTTCAGGTCGTTCCGCAAGAAGGCCTGCTGTATCCATTCCCGGTTCCCTTTTGTAAATGCAACTTCAGCTGAATACTGGCGAATCATAGTGCAGATTTGGTCCATAGTCGCCCATTTCGCCTTCATGGAAGAGCGAAATTTCCACGGGAGCCCATTATTTGCTTTCGCCAGATAGAAATGGGCTTGCTGTTGAGGGTTCAAGAAATTAAAAGGGACCGGGGCTCGTGGGTGAAAGGTTCTCTGGGCAATATTTCCACAGGGAAAAAGGATAGCCAATGTAATTTCCATAATGATCTCGCCCATATCAGGAATATCATCAGAAGTCACAGTGACAAAACCAATAGTAGCCATAATGGAACACAACTACTTTCGAAGTGTGTACAAATTAAACTGAAAGGTTTCGAGGTCAGAGGTTGTGAGCTTAGAGGTGTTAAGGTAAGAAGTTTTGAGGTACGACGTTTACTTGCTCCGAGTTACGCCAACATTCTCCGAGTTCGCGTTTTATCTCCCTGGTGCTTTAGGATTAAAGCCAACAGCTTAAATCAGTGAATGAATGAAACAGTGAATGAACCGACAACCTAACGAACGCTAAGTCAGAACAAACAAACCAGACAAGCCAGCAGAAAACGAAAACCCAGAGCTAAGCAAACAAACCACAGAAAACAAGACAACTAACAACAACCAAAGACAAAACGATGCGCACCACGGAACCATTCCTTGCCATCGAATTTAGAAAGTAGCTCTTGACTTGCTCCTTATGTGCTCCGCATATGCCCATACCTTGCTCTTGCTTGCTCCTGACTGACTTGCTCATATCGTGTCCTGGCTTGCTCTTGGTTGGCTCAAGATTACACATTGAGCGCTCCTGGCAGAATTATAGTTTGAGGTTTGTTGATTCCATTGAGTCATGGTAAATGGCCAGCACCGTCTGCGGGCTAAGGTATAACTCAGGCCAGACATTGGCTATTTGGTTTTCGCTGGTTTTCTGTTTCGCTCTCTGTGGTTGTTTGTGTTGTTGTAGTTGTTGCTTCTCGTCACTTGTTGTTATGTTCTTTGGTTTGAGTCAGACGTTTTGAGGTGAAAGGTTTTGAGGTAAAAGGGAGCTCTTAACTTACTCCGAGATACTCCGACATTCTCCCAGTTGGCTTTGTAGCTCCAAGCATACAGTGGACGAATCAACAGAATTCATCTTAACGAACAACAACTCAGAACAGTACAACCAGGCAAACCAACACAAAAACAAGACAACAACAACTCAGAACAATCCAACCAAATAAACCAGCAGAAAACGAGACAACTAACAACAACCAAACAACCAAACCAACCAAATATTGCTTGCCCTCGAGTTCAGAGAGTAGCTCTTGACTTACTTCTTAAGTGCTCCGCATCTGCTCTTGCCCGCTTGTACCTACCTCAGTTCTTGCTCCTAGTCTGCTCTTCAAGTGCCCCTAGTCTGCTTTTCAGGTGCTCCTAGTCTGCTCTTTACGTGCACCTAGTCTGCTCTTCCATCTTTTACCTGCTCTTAAATTGTTTCCAGCTTGGTCTTCGTCGTGGGTCTCGTTCTGTCTTGTTGGTGTTGTTATTTGTTGGCATTTGTTGGTTGGTTCACTTGTTTGAATCAGAGTGTGACTTAAGCTGGCCGTGCTCCGAATTCGCTCCTAGTCTGCTCTTCCATGCTCCTTGCATGCTCTTGACTTCCTCTTGACTGGTACCAGGATTTTACATTCCTAAGCGGAGTTAGAGTTAAAGGGGTTCCGGTTGTGATGTTTTAGGTCTTCGGGTTTGTAATTGTGAGGTTTGGGTCTGGTGTTGAGGTTAGAGGCAACATGGATTTGAAGCTAGCGATTTGTGGTAAGGGGTTTGGGGGTTCTCCGGTTTCAGGGTTGAGGTGTCGTTTTCGCCAGATAGCTATCTGCTCTTGACCTGCTCCATGATAGGGAACAAGCTCAGAGGAAGCTACGAGCTACAGTGGGACCAACAGAAGAACCCAACCTAAACAACAACACCCCAACATCTGGCACCGTGAAGAGTTGCTCCGCGCTTGCTCATTACTTGTTTCAACGTGCTCATCACTTGCTCCTTATGCGGTCCACAATTGCTGATTGCAATAGTTCCCAACTTGCTTTTAGACTGCTCCTTAGCTGCTCCCTACCTGCTCCTTGACTGCTCCTTAATTTGCTCCTTACTTTTGCTCCTTGCTCCTTGACTGCTCCTTAAATGCTCCTTGCTTGCTCCAGTTTGCGTTCACTTGCTCACGCTTGGCATGTTGCAGGCTAGTGCTTGAGTGATTGAGGCTTTCACGCGTGACTCATAAGGTTCTTGGGGTTGTGAATATTGAGGTACTGAAACATTCGCCGTCTGAGGCTGTTCCCTATCCACTCTGGGCCTGCTCCATATGTGCTCTTAGTCTGCTGCGAAGTTGTTCCTTGTTTACTGTTTAATGCTTCCAGAGTATTCTTTCCTGCTTCTAGCTCACCCCATATTTGCTCCTGATCCTAAACTCTTACGAGCTAGGAGCTACTCCTATACCGTTTTGCAGTTGTGCAGATCCGTCCGTCTTCAACTTTTTCCTTGCTTATTCCATGTTATTCTGACCACTACAGTTAGGCTTAATCTGAATTGTGCCTCTTCCTTCCCAGAGAGCACTCTCAACTTCATTCAACCTAGCATTTAGGACTGCCTACCTGTTAGAGTAACCCGACATAGACTACCAGCTCTGAGACAACCCCTTCCTACTTTAGATGAGTTGTCCCGACTTAATCCAACTGTATGTTTCAGACTGCTCCTAGCTTATCCCATATTTGCTCCTGATCTACTCCAAACCAACTCTTACGTGCTTGGGGCTACTCTTAAACCTTTTTGAAGTTACGAAAATCCATCCCGTTTCAGCTTTTCCCTAGCTCATTCCAATTTATTCTAGCTAGTACAGTTATCATGTATGCTGGAAGTGCCTCTTCCTTCCTGTTCCCAATTTCATTCAATCCAACATTTCAGACTGTTCTTTAGCATCGTCTACCTGACACACATAGAGCTCTATGAGTAACTCTTCTCATGAGCTCTCTCAACTTGATTCAACCTTGATTCAACTGCACTAAGCCTGAACAGAGCAACAGAGCAACCCAATCAGTAACTAACCACACAACATCGGAACAAACACCACCTAAGAACAAACACACAACATACAACACACACACGCACACACACCGGTGACAACCACCAAAACCGGAAGGTAATGGCACTGACAATGTAACTTGTGTAGTCTGTTAACATGCTTTGTACGGTTGCTCCAGTAGGTTACTCCGTACTACTCCTTATGTGCTCTAAAATTGCTTCTGTCCTGTCATCTCTCACAACTTATCAATCAGCCAAGGTATGTGTTGTTGTCTAGTCTGCTTCAGTCTGTTCATTGCTGCATATGCAACTCCGAACGTGCTCCATACGTACTTTTTAATTGCTCCTTATGTGCTCCTTGTGTACTCAGAGAGTATTACTCCTGCGTGCTCTTGTGTGCTCCGTATGTACTCCGAGATTGCTCCTATGTGCTCTTCTGTTGCTCATATGTGCTCATTTTGTGCTCTTTAGTTGTACATGTGTGCTCCGAGATTGCTCCTTATGTGCTCCTCAACTGCTCATGTATGCTCCGTATGTGCTCCTTTATTACTCCTACGTGCTCCTTGTCACTCTGAGTCACTCCTAAATGCTCCAAATTGGAATTCGCACACTTAATTCATATAAAGAATTCGTGTAATTGTGATAGTATGCGATAAACTGATACAAACAGAAGAAGCAAAATGCACACGTGTGGTTATTGCGGTGGAGAGTTCAGCAGAGCGTTCAACTTGACGCGCCATATACGAAACATTCATGAAGCAACGACTGAAGACATGGAATCAGAGGGAAATAGTGATCAGGAAAGGTGCGGCTCCAGTACCAGCAGCGAAGAATCAATTGGATCATTCTGGGAAGATCTTGTTGCGAATGCTGAGCAAAAGCTTGCACCACGAGCTCGCAGGTTACTGACTGAGTACCACCAAGATGGTCTCAGTGTTGATCAAGCAAAGGTTGAAGCTTATAACGAAGTCAGACCTGAAATCAGATCGGAACTGAACAAGATGTTGTACGACGAAATAGTTCATTGCAGTGATTTCATGAAAGATCCAATCATTGTACAAATCGTGGACAAGCAGGCAGAATACGAAAAACGACTTTCCACTGCCAAAGCTCTCAAGCGTGCGATTGAAAAGAATGAAGTCATCAATACGCACATATTGACGGAGAAATCAGAGCCATGGCACCCGTGAGGTAACAGATGATTCGGAAATTGGAACAAACCTGGACCTCCTCAAACCTCTTCGGAGGTTCCGCCTGAAGCCACTACATGGCGAATGGCTGTTTTCTTCTTATTGCATGCATACTAATAGGCGCACAAGTAAACAGATGCCTTAGTGCAATTACCTTCCGGTTTTGGTGGTGTGTGTGTGCGTGTGTGTTGTATGTTGTATGTTTGTTCTTAGGTGGTGTTTGTTCCGATGTTGTGTGGTTAGTTACTGATTGGGTTGCTCTGTTGCTCTGTTCAGGCTTAGTGCAGTTGAATCAAGGTTGAATCAAGTTGAGAGAGCTCATGAGAAGAGTTACTCATAGAGCTCTATGTGTGTCAGGTAGACGATGCTAAAGAACAGTCTGAAATGTTGGATTGAATGAAATTGGGAACAGGAAGGAAGAGGCACTTCCAGCATACATGATAACTGTACTAGCTAGAATAAATTGGAATGAGCTAGGGAAAAGCTGAAACGGGATGGATTTTCGTAACTTCAAAAAGGTTTAAGAGTAGCCCCAAGCACGTAAGAGTTGGTTTGGAGTAGATCAGGAGCAAATATGGGATAAGCTAGGAGCAGTCTGAAACATACAGTTGGATTAAGTCGGGACAACTCATCTAAAGTAGGAAGGGGTTGTCTCAGAGCTGGTAGTCTATGTCGGGTTACTCTAACAGGTAGGCAGTCCTAAATGCTAGGTTGAATGAAGTTGAGAGTGCTCTCTGGGAAGGAAGAGGCACAATTCAGATTAAGCCTAACCGTAGTGGTCAGAATAACATGGAATAAGCAAGGAAAAAGTTGAAGACGGACGGATCTGCACAACTGCAAAACGGTATAGGAGTAGCTCCTAGCTCGTAAGAGTTTAGGATCAGGAGCAAATATGGGGTGAGCTAGAAGCAGGAAAGAATACTCTGGAAGCATTAAACAGTAAACAAGGAACAACTTCGCAGTAGACTAAGAGCACATATGGAGCAGGCCCAGAGTGGATAGGGAACAGCCTCAGACGGCGAATGTTTCAGTACCTCAATATTCACAACCCCAAGAACCTTATGAGTCACGCGTGAAAGCCTCAATCACTCAAGCACTAGCCTGCAACATGCCAAGCGTGAGCAAGTGAACGCAAACTAGGAGCAAGCAAGGAGCATTTAAGGAGCAGTCAAGGAGCAAATAAGGAGCAAGTAAGGAGCAAATAAGGAGCAAGTAAGGAGCAGTCAAGGAGCAGGTAGGGAGCAGCTAAGGAGCAGTCTAAAAGCAAGTTGGAAACTATTGCAATCAGCAATTGTGGACCGCATAAGGAGCAAGTGATGAGCACGTTGAAACAAGTAATGAGCAAGCGCGGAGCAACTCTTCACAGATGTTGGGGTGTTGTTGTTTAGGTTGTGTTCTTCCGTTGGTTCCACTGTAGCTCGTAGCTTCCTCTGAGTTTGTTCCCTATCATGGAGCAGGTCAAGAGCAGATAGCTATCTGGCGAAAACGACACCTCAACCCTGAAACCGGAGAACCCCCAAACCCCTTACCACAAATCGCTAGCTTCAAATCCATGTTGCCTCTAACCTCAACGCCAGACCCAAACCTCACAATTACAAACCCGAAGACCTAAAACATCACAACCGGAACCCCTTTAACTCTAACTCCGCTTAGGAATGTAAAATCCTGGTACCAGTCAAGAGGAAGTCAAGAGCATGCAAGGAGCATGGAAGAGCAGACTAGGAGCGAATTCGGAGCACGGCCAGCTTAAGTCACACTCTGATTCAAACAAGTGAACCAACCAACAAATGCCAACAAATAACAACACCAACAAGACAGAACGAGACCCACGACGAAGACCAAGCTGGAAACAATTTAAGAGCAGGTAAAAGATGGAAGAGCAGACTAGGTGCACGTAAAGAGCAGACTAGGAGCACCTGAAAAGCAGACTAGGGGCACTTGAAGAGCAGACTAGGAGCAAGAACTGAGCTAGGTACAAGCGGGCAATAGCAGATGCGGAGCACTTAAGAAGTAAGTCAAGAGCTACTCTCTGAACTCGAGGGCAAGCAATATTTGGTTGGTTTGGTTGTTTGGTTGTTGTTAGTTGTCTCGTTTTCTGCTGGTTTATTTGGTTGGATTGTTCTGAGTTGTTGTTGTCTTGTTTTTGTGTTGGTTTGCCTGGTTGGACTGTTCTGAGTTGTTGTTCGTTAGGATGAATTCTGTTGATTCGTCCACTGTATGCTTGGAGCTAAAAAGCCAACTGGGAGAATGTCGGAGTATCTCGGAGTAAGTTAAGAGCTCCCTCTTACCTCAAAACCTTTCACCTCAAAACGTCTGACTCAAACCAAAGAACATAACAACAAGTGACGAGAAGCAACAACTACAACAACACAAACAACCACACAGAGCGAAACAGAAAACCAGCGAAAACCAAATAGCCAATGTCTGGCCTCAGTTATACCTTAGCCCGCAGACGGTGCTGGCCATTTACCATGACTCAATGGAATCAACAAACCTCAAACTATAATTCTGCCAGAAGCGCTCAATGTGTAATCTTGAGCCAACCAAGAGCAAGCCAGGACACGATATGAGCAAGTCAGTCAGGAGCAAGCAAGAGCAAGGTATGGGCATATGCGGAGCACATAAGGAGCAAGTCAAGAGCTACTTTCTAAATTCGATGGCAATGAATGGTTCCGTGGTGCGCATAGTTTTGTCTTCGGTTGTTGTTAGTTGTCTTGTTTTCTGTGGTTTGTTTGCTTAGCTCTGGGTTGTTGTTCGTTTTCTGCTGGCTTGTCTGGTTTGTTTGTTCTGACTTAGCGTTCGTTAGGTTGTCGGTTCATTCACTGTTTCATTCATTCACTGATTTAAGCTGTTGGCTTTAATCCTAAAGCACCAGGGAGATAAAACGCGAACTCGGAGAATGTTGGCGTAACTCGGAGCAAGTAAACGTCGTACCTCAAAACTTCTTACCTTAACACCTCTAAGCTCACAACCTCTGACCTCGAAACCTTTCAGTTTAATTTGTACACACTTCGAAAGTAGTTGTGTTCCATTATGGCTACTATTGGTTTTGTCACTGTGACTTCTGATGATATTCCTGATATGGGCGAGATCATTATGGAAATTACATTGGCTATCCTTTTTCCCTGTGGAAATATTGCCCAGAGAACCTTTCACCCACGAGCCCCGGTCCCTTTTAATTTCTTGAACCTCAACAGCAAGCCCATTTCTATCTGGCGAAAGCAAATAATGGGCTCCCGTGGAAATTTCGCTCTTCCATGAAGGCGAAATGGGCGACTATGGACCAAATCTGCACTATGATTCGCCAGTATTCAGCTGAAGTTGCATTTACAAAAGGGAACCGGGAATGGATACAGCAGGCCTTCTTGCGGAACGACCTGAACATTGGCATTTATGACGCCGGTGAGCATTTGGGATTTCCATCTTTTGCTGAAATGCGAGACGTGGAAGGTTTGCCGTACTGCTCACTCCACAAAGAAATTACATCGAGATGCAAACGTTCTTGCTCCCTTCACCGAGCTGCACAGCTGGTAAAGAGATTTTCAAGCTCTGCGGCTAATTCTGCTGTTTGACTCTTCAACAGAATCCGTATGTCAGCATTGCAAACAATTGCACTGTTTGAGTTTTT